>JAQQZZ010089814.1:0-33893 GCA_030265115.1 Mopalia vespertina
TATCTTTAATAGCAGTTAACATGACGTAGTGTCGTTGGGTTTGATAGCTTTAATAACATTTTATGCTTTACATCATTTGTAAATGAGTAACACTGTCGGTATATATTTCTAAACCTCAATCACACTGGCAATTAAAAGTAAAGCCGAGGAATCATCTAATGTTCCAGATAAACTATCAGAGACATGTTTCTAAATATACCGTAATCTCGGGTTGTTATGGGTAACATTTGAAACATTGAATCAAATTCACCTTTCGATGATTTCTGCATACTATCGCATGTAGACGTGTTTTCAAGGTGTTTCTGTCACATGTCTGTAAATCTTATTTAATCTTATTTTGTTTTCCATTGTACCTGTTAATCTAGTCCAGCCCTGAAGTTTGCCTCTGCATGTTATAAAACTTCTATATTTCTATCAATGTCAGCATGCAGCAACACTAGATATTTTTTTATGTAATGTTAACATCAAAACTCATTATGATTCAGACCCGAATACGATTGGGGCAAATCGTTCCACTGAATGAAGCCGACATAATGTCAATATGTGTGTACTACATGCATTAAGGAACGACGGTTAACAAAACATTACATGATTTGATCTACCTGTGTACAATATATCTGATATTTGATGTAGCCTGGGAATATAACAATGGTCCTATTTTTGGTGGTAAAATAACTCCGGAGTACAGCTGTTTTCTCGTTAATACTACACCCCAACATATCACATACTTTCTTTTAAGCTTCGTTATCCTGGGAGCAGTAAACATATAGCTCATATTGTTTTCCAACAATTAATTACAATTTGACAAATGATATAAGGATACAGGTAGTGCATTGTAGATGTGGAATATAGTGTGGAAGAACAGGAAGAAAGCTACCCAAGAGTTTTATTCCGAGCTACCCTGCATTTCAACCCTCGGGGGATCGAGCGAATATAACCAAACGATACTGCAAAGCGACGAATTGATTGCGTGGGAACTTCTACGCAACCAATCAGATGTTGTGTTACGAAAATACACTGCTGGTGAAAATGACAGCTATCACAGCAAAATGAGGTGAGGGTCCAGGGGCTGCCTAGGCCTCGGAAGCTCTCCAGTTCTACACAGCCGCGTGTTCGTTCTGGGCCATTTTCGCCATATAGAACTAATGTGGTTTACTAGAAGTTTTAATATTAGTTTTTAAATGTTGTTTCTTTGCTTATTGTATATTTTTGATTTTTGAAAAATCTTGAGATTTTTAGCTCGCTATATGTTGCGATATTGTTTGCTTGAGAAGCTTTCCACAAGTTCAGTTATTTGTAATGGTTCTCTTAACGTTGCTTAGTCGCGGGCGCTGTGAAAATTGAGGCGATTGTCCAAGGGACGCTCTCGAGTTCTACACAGCCGCAGGCGGTTTTATTTTCGCCATACATGCATAAAACTAATATTTCTCCCAAAAAAGTTTCTAAATAGATCTTTATCTCGGGTTGTTTAGATTTGTGTTTCTCTTGTGTGCTATAACAATTCTAATATGGTTAACTATGACTTTTGATTTCAGTCTTCATCTTATCTTTCTCAACTAACAATCTTATTACAACGAGCTGTGGAAGAGTGACTGACTAATAATTTGCTTTTATAAATAATATATAGGAATGTATGCTTGTTTTCATTGGAGGGGGCCTTCCGGTGTGGTGCCGCCACTGCCAATTGGGCTTACCCGGGGAAGGCGCGCGAACGCAACCCACATGTAAATGTATGTCGTTATGACCATGCACTTGGGCATATAAGAGTTAAACCTGTGAAACAGCCTTCATTAATTTGAGCTTATAGCATCATACATGGTATCCGATTACCGCCGTAATCTGTAACTGATATTTCTATGGGTTTTACTTTCAGGTTCGTTGACACAGTCACGATTTTGACCAAGGCAGGTGATAACAGGCGAAAATACTCACTGCATGAAGAAAGACACGACGACCGGAAATGAAGGACAAGGTGTCACCCATGCGCACAGCTAATGCAAAGAGTGCAGAAAGCCTAGACACGAGTGGTGAGAAAAATGAGATGTCGATCAATTTCATTAAACCCGAACAGACGACTCCCGTGCCGCGAGGAGCAGACGACAATAAAGGCGAGAAAGTCTCTCGGTTGAAGGTGGGCGATGTGGGTGAAAAACAAACCTTGGATGTACTTGATTTAAGTAAGAGTATGATTGAACTACGAGGTTCAGTAAAGCAAGTAGAGCCCGTGCTCTGCTCCCGAAACAGCACTGAAGAGGTCGATTGCCAAGGGATTGATTCTAATCGCGAAGAGAGTTCGAATCAGCAAGTGGAAGCAGTCGATGATGTAACGGAGTCGAATCCGACAGAATCATGCAAGCCCCCTCCCAGTATACCGAAGAAAAACCCCGGTGAGTTAATGAAGGGGGCCAGCAAATGGAACAAACTCAGAACAATAGTCAAAACCACAACTGTCGTTAAGCAGAAACCAAAAAGGAAAAGTAATTTACAAAGGCAAGATTCTTTCCTCAAAAAGTTTTCAACTCGGCAACAACGTGGAGACGCCAAGGAAGAGACACCTGACGAGGACGACAACGACTACAAATGGCGGGACCAGAATGTGATTTGTGCCGTTATCCACCCTGATGGCACCTTTATGTTTTATTGGCTAGCCATTGTGACTATTGCCGTGTTGTATAATTGGTGGACTTGCATAGCTCGGGAAGGCTTTCGAGAGATCCAAGATGGCTGGGAGGCCGTCTGGTTTACGTTTGACGGCGTCTGTGACACTATATATGTTTTGGATATCGTGGTGCAGTTTCGGACAGGGTACCTTGAGCAGGGACTTATGGTTTACGACGTTAGGAAACTACGTCATAATTACTACAAATCTGCCAATTTTTATTTTGACGTTGTTGCATTATTTCCTTTAGATATCATTCAAATTTTCATTGGAATTCACCCTATGATTCGATTCCCGCGCTTTTTAAAAACATATCGGACACTAAGATTCATGTACATGCTGGAGTCACGCGCAGCATATCCTAATCTATTTCGAGTAGCAAACCTTACTCATTTACTTTTTCTTGGATCCCATTGGTTTGCTGCCTTTTACTACCTTATTTCCGAGGCGGAGGGATTTGTCGGTGATTGGGCATATCCTTATCCCACTGGAGAGTTCGCCTCAGTGACCCGGAAGTACTTAATGTCCCTGTATTGGTCGACCTTGACCTTGACAACTATTGGGGATTTGCCTCCTCCGGATAGCAACTGGGAGTAAGTAAACTATTTTTTTTAATATATAAACCGTCCTCTTTCTGTATTGTTGTTTTTCTTTCATTGCTAGTATGTACTTAAAGTTTATTTCAGAAAATCTCTTACAGATTAAGTTTATAAGTTTCCAAAAGACTAAATGGCTATTGCAGATTTGAGTTTTCATATTTGGCTCTTGACATTAGGTATAAGACGTAAACAAATACCTTTTTTTATCAAATGCTCACCTATTTTAGTGGAATTGTTTGTTATACAGTAACATGCAAACAGGTATTTCCTCCATACTTTGTTTATACATATGCCTACCGGATTGCAGAAAGTTTTGGGAATATCTGTAAGCGATTGAGGTTGTAACCACACCGTCTGCACGTTCAAATAGTGCACTTTACTGGTCCGCTTCCGGTGGAATCGTTTCGTCCTGTCTGAAATGCGGGGTGGTTGGAGTGACCTTCCTGTTGCCCTGGTGCCCTTGTCTTTGTTTGTTGCTATTGGCGCCTAGGGTGGTTAACTTCACCCATTTAACAAAGTTGTAACACAAGTACTTTTCTGCACATATTTGTGTGATTGCTTCAACAGGTTGAACTTATTTTTTTGTTTAGGCCTAAACAATTTTGTTATGACAACTTACAGGCACGACTCGAAAAAATCTACATTTGGCCAAGAACTGCTGACGACCTGGTTGAAATTGATCGCATAGACTACACGTTTATGTAATTGTTGTTACAAGAGTAATGAGTGTGTCTGTTCATTCGTTCTCTTGGTAAAAGATAAAACCCACACGTACTGTTCTTTCATGCATCTAATTCCTGAGCTAGGGGACGTAACAAGCGTCCCCCTAGTGGGATGCGTGAACGCACATTTATTTCACCGTCTGGTCTGAAATTACTCCAACTCAACCCTTTCACAATAGGTTATCTATACCTATTTTTGTATTGTTGAGGGTGTGAGCTCTAAAAATAGTCGTCACCGAAACGAAATAAACTATTTAACTTGTAACTTATTTATAACATTTGAGTTTCCCGCAGTTCTGTTAATTTAACAAAAAATAAAATATGACCATTTTTACACAAAAAATGTGTTTCTAGCAAGCACCTCCTGCTTCATGTTAGACAACTGAGCAAAACGCTTCACGTCTAAGGATATTTGTACTGTTGCAATATATGTTAGGCACATCGCCTTGATGTAACTGTGATACCACTGGGCACAGCGTTAACATAGATTAGTCAATCAATTAGCCAACACTGAACAGCTGATAATCTGAACATAGCACAATTAGTGCAAGCGAGACCAATTGACGGCTGACAATGGCATTATTAAACCGAAATATTCAGTCAAAATGAGTATCTCAATTAATTAATCGCCCAGAAAAATGTATTGGTAAAAATGATGTCGGTAGCCAACACCTTTTAATAGAACAGCGGAGGAGTAGTGTAATGCGCCGGCTGCTGGGACGGAGCTTCATGTTGCCGGATGCTCTCACAGCTTATAGGAAAAACCTGTAGTTGATCTGTTTGTGAGGCCTATGTATTATGTCCTGTGATTGTCCTGTGTTTATCCTGTATTGTCTTTGTTTGTTGTCAGTGGCGTTGAGAGTGATTTCCTTCACCCAGGCGTACTGAGAGTGTGGGGTGGGGGAGGGTCAGCCGGGGCGGCGCTCCGAGGCCCATGAGTTTACGATGGTGTTCCTTGAGCAAGGCAAACAATATAAAATGTGTGCTGTCGTGAATATGTGAATGACAATGACAATTTCGTGTGGTGCATAGAATATTCTTCATAAAGAAATAGCCCCAGGTTTCAAGAATGGGACCCACTTATGACATTTAAAAGGACATTGGCGGCCCTTCTTTCATCCTTTGGGCTGGCACGCCGTCATATGAGTGAAATAACCCTAAGTACGGTGTACAAAAAAACAAACTAGTGCAGTGCATTCAATACTCTGTCCATTTTATAAAGCATAGTTTAAATAATACTGCTGCATGTGTGTATTCTATCAGTTTTTCCGTTATCGCGTAAAGTGTTACAATAACAGGACGCTAACAAAGTATGGAACTTAGCGCGTCTCGCAGAAGTCTGACACGTTGCATGTGCTGCGACTGTGAAATTTCCACACACAAAACTGTATACAGACATATATAGCTTTTATTTATGGAACGCGCATCCGCCTGTAATCGTTTCTTTGCAGATATATTGATTTGGGTGTCCATTTCCAGCTTTAGTAAAGTAGTAGCAAAATATTCCATGCACTTGGCGATGTAACTGATGGGTAGGCTTTCTACAACTGGTTAACAAGTATCTGTTGATACGTACATACCCTGTAACCACTAGAATGTCATCGTCTGTCACCATTTCTGTGAGTGCATATATCGATCTATTATCAATGAGTGAATGAATCAATAAATCACTCGTCAATCAATGAATCAACCAATCAATCGTTAACTCAACCAATCTATCTATCAATCAATCAATCAATCAATCAAACAGTCTATCAATCCTTGTACATTGCCTTCGTAACTCTTATTGTCCCATAATAATCCGTTATAAACTTCTATGATATGAAAGCGTTATAAAAGTTTAAATTAAAAAAAAGGAAAAAAAAGTTTTCCCAGAATAAATTATTGACGGCTTTTTTAAGGTGAACTTTTTTGTTCGTAAAACTTTCTCTACTTTAATTTACTTTATAAGAACCCCAGTACTTTGTTGGCCAATGTCCGATGTTTAGTGGTTTAGCGTGTTGGGCTAATGGTCCTCCTTCCATGTAAAAATCATAGGTTCGAGTCCCACAGTCGCCCTCCGGTATCTCAGTTCTCACTCGAAGTGTCTCCGGCAATTGCAAGGATTGTTTTTTGCGAAGTCCCCCCCTTCCCCCTTAGTTTTACACGGTATTAAAGTAAAGCAGAACTAGAAAAAGATAATTCGCCGTTGTATGAATGAAATATCATTGAGTTAAATAGTTTCATACGTAATTTGTTAATAAAACCGAATTATTGGGCGAAACTCTCAATTCAAGCAAAAAATCTATGTTGATTCAAAATCTCCTTCGCAGCTTGCTTTGATTTCAGAATTTAAATATTTTTATATTATAACTTTCAATTCATAATTGCTGTAAAGCAGACAAAAAATGACCGAATAAACAAAAGGCTTCAAACGTGTACAGCTCCGAATGTGCTGGGATGTTTATTAAAAGGTTTCTCTCCGATCATACATCGTAGTAAGGCAGAGCTAGAAGTGGATACCCCGTCATCGTATGAGTAAAATATCATTGAGTACGACAGTTGGCGTGAAACAAAAACAATACATCGTCAATTGTTGAATTCTAAATTTATGTATAAAGCCCAAATAATTGGATGAAAGTACCAGCTCAAGCAAATAATCAAAGGCTGATTTAAATTCGCTTTCGGAGCTTGTTTTGATTTCAGAAGTAAAATATTTTACATTATTACTTTCATTTCATAATTGCCACAAATGAGAAAACAAAAGACCGGAAAACAAAGGGCTACAAACTTGCACAATTTCATAGAAATTATTCCATTTGTAGTTTGTTGTCTAAAAAAGTTTTACTAAAGATGGTTGTACAGCCGGAAGAAACGAAAATAGTTCAATGCCATTGTCATGTTCACAAAGACTTCTACAGCTGAAAACGACACCTTGGAAATAGAATGATCGATTTTGTTAGGAAGTTAGGATTCTATGTTTGGATTTCCGCAACAAATTCTAAAGTGGACCTTCTATTCCCATGATTTTATGGGTTTATGAGTTTTATGGGTTGGACACGTATTTTCTGAATGTATGACGCCGAACTTTTGGTTATTTCACTCACTTGTCAAGGGAAATCGTTCCCGAAATAGGCATTCCATATTATCCAATCACAGCCAATCGGATACAGAACATGTTGGCTTAATTCGAGAAAAAGCGAAAAGTTTTGTGTTTGCAAGCAAAATTTTAGAATTATAGATATCTAACATAACAATTCTGGATTGGGATTTGAAGATGAGCTATTTCTATCCCTTGGACAGGTGGGATTTATGTATTTTATACGGTTATATTTCACCACGGTACAAGATTGGTCGACCCCGAGAGTGTCCGTCCATCTTCTGTTTTATATACATATACGATCTGCGGTGGCTAAATGTACCTGGTGTTTTCATGATACCCTTAAACTATTCTCAACGTAACAGCGAAACCCAGCGAACCGTGTCAGCTTATTGTGCGGGCCCTTTTGTTCGCTCATTCTCATTAATTATTACAACTACGCAATAGACAAAGAGTTAATGGCTAAATCATGCATATCACTGGAATCTAGGACTATAAGTGAAGCTAGTGTCAAGAGGTGAGCGATTGTCTGATTCATGAAGACAGCCATGAGCATTATGTACAAAGAACGCTTGACCAAGACTCTGCATTTTCACATTGGTTATCGGATGTCGATTTATTAAAACCCAAATAATTATTTCCTGTTCCAGCGATAGGCTTACGTTACACGCATAATTAGAGCAATTTATAAATCCCAATGTAACAAATTATCAACGATATTTTTTCTCCAAATATATTCCAGTATCAGTGCTGTTGTATACACTTTCTAGCCCAACTATTTATCGCTATAGTTTATTAAATAGTTTATAGCCATGCTGACCTGAGGGAATCAAATCTTTATTCCTTTTGCGAGAATTAGGCTGTAACGTTATCATAACTCAGAAGTCGTCTAATGTACAGTGCACATCATCTCGGACGTCAAACGATCGTCGCCATCATGAAAAGGAATTGTCTAAATCAACGGATAAACGTAGCTCGCGTTGTGTTTAGATGTACTCGTTTCCAGATGTTTTATTTTTACTTCAGAACATAATGTACTAATTAGCGTATTCTAAAGCCGTATGGAACACGCACGGTTTTATTCAACTGAGGAGAGTAGAGTGCATTCGCGGGAAAATTGGCTTCCGGCTAAGAAAATGTACGATTATGGTGCATATTCATACATGTAGCATGGTCGTGACACCACAGTACCGAGAGTCTCGATAAGTTAATCCGATTTAGATATTGACGATTCGCCTTGTGGTTCACATAACAATACTGACGCTGTGGAGTTTATGGGAGCAGGTGTTTTATTCCTGATTTTACATGTGGTCTTTCGTCGTGGAACAGCATCGAAATGGGTTGACCGAACGTCTTTCTATGTGTTACTTTAAGGCCATGCCGGAATCCTGAATCGATGTTGTGAAAATCTAATTGTGACAAATATGTGCTATGACAATGGTTATTCGTATATTTCTGGGAAAATTTGTATACTCAGATTGCAATTATGATATCCAATAATTGTTCAACTTTTTTGCGGATCGAAGGAATATCAAAAGACAAAAACATACACATTCTCGCTGGTTTATTTGTCAGAGTGGTATAGCCCTTCAGCCGAAAAGAGGTGCCTGCAGTTTTTCATGATGTTTTTCTTTGAACCCTCTCAGTTGTTGTCCGTCCAATTTTAAGAATTGGCAAACAAACGCAAAATCTTTTTGGGAAAAAGTCTAGACCTTTCAAAAACGAGGTTTGCGTTTCAAGCCCATCCTATGTTTTATGGGATTCACGAAACATCCAATTTGTTGCATTTTAATAACGGTAAAAAATGGCGGCTCTTCGATGTATGGTTTTCAATAAATACAGCAGTTTCTGTGTGGAATTTGCCAAATCTGGGTGGCCATAAAAAAGCTGTCGATAGATATCAACAGATATATTAAATATAGTCAAGTGTAATACCCAGTTAACGGGTGACCTTTTGAATAACCTAATGGATATCCTCCATTTCTATAAACTCCCCCCCATTCTCGAATACCTTATCAACTACTTTAAAATATGCTCAGTGGAAAATTAACTTATAGGTTCAAGGCTAACTGAAATCGGAATTCAATTTAACCTTTTGAAGAAAAACAATAAAGTGTTCAGCGAATAGTCATCATGGGCCGCTATATCGGCAAACCGAAGGTAGACGGAAATTGTTGATGGACGAGAAAGCCACATTGAGAATATATATTGTTAGAAAATTGTATTCTGAAGACAGACTGAACCGTTATACTGCTACTGAGCAGTCAAAAGCAACACGTGGTCAAATAAACGTTCTCGAATGATAACTTGGAACATCTGTCCAATCCTCTTTCAGGAAGCTTAAAAAGAAGTGTGTCTTTGTCTGTAAGCGAATCTTTGAGGAACATAATTTCATAGCAGTCGTATTTATACCAACATGTTCAGACTGAGATACACAAACCGCTTCTTATACATTTCCTAATTTTGGGCTTGCTAGATTGTGACACCCTCCCCAGCCCCCAGCCCCCAAAACAGACAACCCAACACAACCTCAGATAATAAAAATATTAATAATAATGATAAAAGTTAAAAAAACATAATGATATAAATAACAAGAACCGATTAAATAATAATAAACGATATAGATTACCTTATATGCGACCACTATCTCGGAGTTATTTGTTGTAGCCAAAAAGATAGGAATATTTACAGTAAAAGTGAAATACACAATTCCGTTTTGGTTAATTTGTTAAACGGTTTTTACTCAGAGATCAAAGTGTTAACGAGCATAGCGTGTCCGTAGAGACTGTATCTAAGTGAGTTCTCTGAGAAAGTGCAAGAAACCGTTGCCATGGCAATATTTCTTTTGTAAGTAAAACCAAACAAGTCTTCGAGTGCGCACTCAAAGGAATTATGAAGTTTGGTAAAGCATGCAAGACAATATTGGATCATGCGATTTGTACACAGTATAAAAACCAATAATGCCTTATTTTCCCGTAGAGAGTTAATTTCATGTTTTCGGACAGTTTAAATATTTAAAGATTACGCAAGTATTTTAACGCGTTCTGGTTTAAAAGTGAAGTGATTGCAATTAGTGTCTATAGTGTTTGTAGGTATGATTGCGGTTAAAGACTTCATCAGACAACACGACTATGTCTTCTCGTAAAATAGCCCGCGGCTGTGCTAAAATGGTTAGCATGTCGGCCTACAAAAAATACATCGATGCACCATTCGCTGGTTCGAATTTGTATGAGTTGGTCACACGATGTGGCTCCGACATACGCGGCGATGTTTTTTTCGAGGTTTCCCTCCAGTTTTTCATCGTATTTAAGCAAGAAACAGTCTGAACTGGACAATCCGTCGTTATATATGAATAAAATACCGTTGCATACGAAGTTAAACCACAAACAGACAAATAATCTAGTTAAATAGTCACGTTTTAGCATGGAGTAATATCACTGCCCGAATAAACAGAACAGTTAATTAAATTGCATGCAACATGGCAACATTTGGACGTTCCGTTTGGTCTGTCTATAAAATACTTTTAATTTATGGATACAGCTAGACCATTTGCCATATAACCAACGCAGATTTAATCAAATATGATTGCACGCCCCAAAGGGACACCGTCGAGGGTCTATACCCGCATTAGTCTTTAATCTACTAACCAAGGCTGTTCAAACCGATTGCTGGCCTAATGCGTATGCTACGTTGAACAATATGGTTCGCTAGAATTGTCTGCAATACTTCGATGCTTGCAAAGTTCTGCATAAAACGCACATGTTATTCATAACGTATTCGTCAGAAACACTGATGTATCTCAAATATACGATGTATACAGATAACGATGATAGCATTTATAAGTCATATATATGTCTTATATAGGTCATATATAGGCCTTTTATAGGTCAAATATATGTCTTTGATAGATCACATATAGATCTTTTATAGGTCATATATAGGTCATATATAGGTCACATATAGATCTTTTATAGGTCATATATAGTTCATATATAGGTCATATATTGGTCATATATAGGTCACATATAGGTCTTTTATAGGTCATATATAGTTCATATATATGTCTTTGATAGATATTGGATTTGTTTATTATACGATTGATTAGTAATTCATTTAACTTACGTTGGATTTGTCTGAAAAACACAAATAAATTTATAGTTGACAAACGCTGGAATTGTGGAAAACATAATGTTATTAGTAAAAGATTTATTACACGGACGTTAGATTTGTTGATACAAAATGTTAGGTTTGTTTTAAAAACCAACCTAGAAGAAGGCTGATGACTAATACTCCCAATGATGGAGACCGGGATTGAGTTACGTGATTTGTTGTCCTATAGGTCTTCAAAATGGTCTTGTCTGGTACCTACTTTAACATAAAGGTTGTCGGAAATCCTAAAATAAAGACACTTTGTTTGGAATACTTGTTTAGGATGAAATATATTTTTCAATAATATTATAGTATATTTTAGTAATTTGGCAGACGAGTCAAAACAAAGCCGCTTAGTTGTTGCGCCATTATTTTGCATCTAGAAATTGTCCAGTTTGCTGTCAATGACGTCGAGGGTGATTTCCTTAATCCTTCAAAATGAGTTAAATAACGGCGTAACATACACATAAAATAAACAAGTAATTTGTGTTCTGTCACAGGAAAGTCATGGACTAGTTTCAAGGGAACACTATGTAACTTTGTGATTACCCGTAGAAGAGGTGGTATTTTCAGTCAGCTATCTGGCTACGGGCCGTTTGTTTGAAGCGTAGCATTGCTGTCCTCACCAAGCACCAGAGGAAGATGAACGTGCTAACTTTTCAAACCACTTTACATTTTATGGTTCTGCTAGTGTCCATTATTGGTTAGATTACATCGCCGTTATATATCAATCTATGTATGCCTCTCTTCAAATGTCAAAAGCAAAAGCCAAAGCGTCATTAATACACCCATATATTTATCACCAGACACTACCTTTAAATGTACGAGTCCGTTGTCAATCCGAGGAATATCTATAAAATCCTTGGAACGTGCGTGTTTTTTTTCTGTCTGGTTAGCTGAGGAACTAAGACCCCCGACCTCGCACAATTGCCGTTTCTGTATATCTTTGTCTGGTCGCCTTCCTGATTGATGAGACTTTACCAAAATCCCTCTGAATTAAAACTCTTCTGGGACCAGTATATCTGTAGCCTGTGGTATAAAGTAAGGAATTATTGCCGAAGGAAAGTTAGCGTTTAATTTAAGGAATCATGTCTTTCAACATATGAGCCTGTATTTTTTCTGTGCTTATAGTTACCGAGCGAAATAGAAGGCCGTTTGGCCGAGGGGTCTAGGAAACAGGCATTTACTGCTGGTGAGTTGGTCCCTTACTCTGAGGGTCACAGGTTCGATTCCCGGACTAGTTTTTGCTTGTAAAATGTCCTGAACTAGAAAATAAAAAAGTGCTATCTAAAAATAACGAAAATACTATACTGTCCTTAGCCAGATAGCTCAGACCTATAGAACTAAGCCTAAGGTTTATCACTTTAACATCCGATAGACCAACTAGGCTTTTTTCCGGTCAGTAAATAAATGCGAATTAGCCGGCCCTTCGCATGGGTTACTGTCCGTCATATCAAAATCGGACCGTTATATCTATGTGGCGATTATTTCGGCTTAGTGTCAAAGATTACACGGCATCTGGGTTAAGCAGAGTGACTGATCGAACTAGCCATTGGCAACGATAGTTTCCAGTATGCCGGAGAATCTTTGCCTGTTAGATTATGCTTAAACAAATACTGTGTTTCATTCCAGTGATAAAACCGAAGTTTTGACCATCAAAAGTAGCACATTATTTTGCGATGAAAAATTGCAAGTTTTCTTCCAGGTAAAATGACAACTGTTCCTAAACCATAATATTTGTCTCACCACAAGGGCAACCTTTTCCAACTAGGGCGGGAACAATCTCAAGTCATCCCAACTTCTAATGGTTTATCCGAAACTTTAATATTCTTTTAAATGATCAATTCTTTTTTCTAGCTCACTGGTGTACTAATACCAGCGAACTAGAAAGAGAGCTACCTGCAACGATTACGTCAAAACTGTCAAATTAGAAAGAGTCAAGCTTATCGGAGCTCAAGTCCGGCTTTACAAGCAGTTTGTGTGTGCCCAGCGACCGGACACCGAGGGCGTCCAACTCTGTCGGGATATAATGATTTCAATAATTGTTTTGATTTATTCATCTCTTTATTTATCCAATGTTAAATCTCAATTATAGATCACTGGGTACCACTCAGAAACCCAACGAATTACCAGCCTACAAACTGTCCACCCAGTGGTGGAGTGATTTGTGGCCGAAATCTCTCTCTCTCTCTGGAGCATACACACTAGACCACTCCGTTCAGAGCTTTTTGAAAAACAATACTCTTTGGCTTGTTTGATTGATGCTTTACGCTGTACGAAGGCAATTTCACTGATAAAACTCCTATTATAAAAGGAAGTCATCTTCTATGCCAGTGGAAACAAACTAGACAATATACAAGACTAGTGTACCTTATCATTCAATAAGATGAAAAGTGCACATTTACAGTGCAAAACACCGAAACAAGGCGGCTTCGTGAGGAGACACCACCAGAGCAACATGGAGCACCAACTAGCTAATCGCTGATCTTCGTTGGACACGTGAAATGCCGTTTCCGGTGTACATAGCAAAATGACTGGATGACTTTCTCCCTCGTGTGTTTATTAATTCGCCACTAACTCAAGTGTGTAACCGCTGGCGCCTTATTAATGTTAGACAAACATTCTTTGGTTCACCGAGTGTTCTACACTGGTGGGTACATCTTTCTGGAGAGAATTTCCTCATCTATTCGCGGAATTCTCAGCCAATTTTCAGCGTGCGAATTTGTTCGAATAACAAACTATTGATATAAAACAAATTGACTATTTACCTTTGACTGATTCTTTAGTTTGCATTTACTATGCTATCGATTCGTACTCCATTGTTATATAAATTCGAACATCGTGAAGTTGTCTGTTCGTTCCGCAATCCAAAGGAGTATATTAGGAAACAAATTGAAGACAGGTTTAGTATATATTTTTTGAGTATTTGGCAGAAGCATAAAATACATATTTTGCCAAACATTGTACCTGTTTTCAAATGATGTTTTTAATGTTTTTTTTAATCTGTACCTTATCGGTTATTTGGTTCATATGACGGCATGAAACTCAGACAGGTACTGATTTAAAATAAAACAATGGGATATTTTTCTCTGGACGCGTGCATCATGTATGCATGCATGAGTTTATTAACATACTTTGTGACTTGATATTGCGATCGGGAACCATCTTCTGCTATTTTTTTTTACTATAAATAAGCGACTCTTTAAAGCTCTTTATAAAAAACTGTTAATGATAAGAGGCTAGATTGTGTGTTTCTTTGATTGGGGTTTAACGCCGTACTTTAGTTTATTTCACTCATGACGGCGTGCCAGTCCAATAAGTGAACGAAACCACCCTAGAAGCCACCTGCAACAAACAAAGACAAGGCAGGACAAATACAGGACAATCTCAGGACGTGATACAAATACATTACAGATCGGCTTCATGTTGCCCTTTAGCTCTGAGAGCACCAGGAACTGACTCCCAACCCTGCGCGAGAAAGCGCTAAAAGATTATATTACATTCCAGTGGTGAATTTACCAGGCTGTTATTCGGCGGTATAAGTAAGTCACGATGTAGCATCACCGCACAACATCAGCTAAAAGGTGCCCATCGAATTCTGTTTTATTGACAACCTCTATTGATAGGCTACTTCGGCATTGTGAGCCCGCCGACAGTTTATGAATGAAGCGAATACCAAGTCGTGTATAGCTAGAATTTAAGAGGGAAAACGGACAAGTCAAATGACCATCTATCATAAGAACGATCCTCTGGAGTAAATTAAATTAGAGACATTGCCTGGTCTAGTTTCCACTATCAATGGTCATTTCGGCCGTCCATATGAACAAATATTGCTCCAAGAAATCCCTCAAAAGTGGCCTTACAAGAGCATAGCAATAAGACGGTCTGCAGTGTCTGGCGAGGGTTTATTCTGATTGCATCTGAGTTATATATAACATTGTAAATATCTCTTGTTAAAAACATTTAGGTAGTTTATAGATATCTGTATAGAATCTGACACAAGCCATGGTATAACGTCTTCGACATCGAATAAGAACTAGACTGAAATTAAATTACAAAGCTTTGCCAGATTTCTATGGTGTAAACAATGTAAATATATTTCGTTTATGAAAGTTATTTCGTTGATTATACGTATGTTTTATTTTTTACATTGAACAGATAAATTGATAATAAACATGCTGAATAACATCTTTGTACGAACCCAACTGCACTGCTCTATGTAAAAATAGGAGATGATAACTATATGGTATAAATGGAGCTTATGAGCGTTGGTTGTTTGGTCAAATGAACAGAAAGAATGGTAGCAGTCTGGAATGAGTAAGAAATATAAAAAAAAATCTGTATTCTGTAGGCTTGGATGTTATTTCTGTTAGTCAGTTTAAGACAGGATCGTCACTGATGAAGACAATCATTGTGCGGCTTACCACTTGAAATGAATGAGTCTATAGAAATCTATATGAAACTCCCTAATTTAGATGGAGCTAGAAAGCTGTTATTATAGTAATTTCGCTTTTTGGGGAGAGTTCTTTCTTAGTTTGATCAAATTTTAGTTCAGCAAAAATATATTTTTTAGCGATATCAGATCTTCTAGTCACGGTGTACCATCACCAAATAAGCTCAGATTCCTCAGGGAGACCTGTTTTATTGACAACCTCTATTGATAGTTTACTTCGACATTTTAAGCCCACCGACAGTTTATGAGAGAAGCAAATACAAAGTCGTGTGTAGAGAGAATTTAAGAGGGAAAGCAGACAAGTCAAATGACCGTCTATCATAAATACACCAATGGAAGCAAAACCATTCCCCTCAAGTAAATTAAATTAATAAATTGGTATCTTTCTTAGCCATGAATATTACTGATCATATCGACCATCCGAAAGTACAAATATTAATCCAAGAAATTCCTCCACATCTGATCACGAAAATCATCGCAATGCTTCTGTATACAGTATATTTGACTATGTGTTAGAACCATAATTCAGCGCACGTTGATTCTATTCGAGTTATAAAGAACAGTTCAAGGTGTGTGCACTTAGATACATATATATATTGAAGCCAATTTGACATTATCGATTAACATTAGGTCTTTGACATCAAATAAAAATAATGCTAAGATTAAGCAAACATTTTAAAAAAGAGGTTAACAAACAAAATGATAAATATTCGTAGATGTTTGTAAACTATTTTAAAGATATTTCTATTTTTTTTTTAGTAGAAACATATACTAGTATTATATATACTTTTGACCTGTTCTGTTCTATTAATTAAATTCAGTATGTTTATTGATAAAGGAATTTAAAAAAAAATATGTTAAACCAAATCAATCAATAAAAGCCCTCTGGGAAATTCAAGTAATGACACAATGCGAAACCCTCTTTAAATAAAGTTTTTATTATTATAGTTTCCTGAAAGTTAGTGTGTTATTTCTGTCATAGTTTATAACTTCGAGGTTGTCAATGCTGCGGGCAATTACTGTCTTATTTTCTACCAGACATGAACGAGTGTTTAGAAAACTCTTTTAAATGGCGTGATTTAGAAATGTTATTATTATATGTTACGGTTATTATCATATTGTCCATTTCGTCTGGATAGGTTACTGTATAGCTTCACCATACAATCTCAGTTATTAGATCCCGAGCGACCCCTGTTTTATTGACAACCTGTATTGATAGTTTACTTCGACATTTTAAGCCCGCCGATAGTTTATGAGAGGAGCGAATACCAAGTCGTGTGTAGCGAGAATTTAGGAGGGAAAGCAGACAAGTCAAATGACCGTCTATCATAAATATATCAATGGAAGCAATACCGATCCTTTCGAGTAAATTAAATTAGAGAAATTATCTGGTTTAGCTTTGATTATAAATGGTCATACCAGCCTTCCTTAGGAACGAATATTGCTGTAGGGAATTCCTCAATATTGACCGTTAGAAGCATAGCAATATGTGGGTGTGTAGAATATTGTGATGTGTTAGAATAACAAGCCATATTATTTTGGGTATTGTCATTATCTCAGTGTTGATGATGAAAACACTGGCAAACAACACACTGGTTATCTCAGTGTTGATGATGAAAACACTGGCAAACAACAGACTGGTTATCTCAGTGTTGATGATGAAAACACTGGCAAACAACACACTGGTTATCTCAGTGTTGATAATGAAAACACTGACAAACAACAGACTGGTTATCTCAGTGTTGATGATGAAACCACTTGCAAACAACAGACTGGTTATCTCAGTGTTGATGGTGAAAACACTTGCAAACAACAGACTGGTTATCTCAGTGTTGATGATGAAAACACTGGCAAACAACAGACTGATTATCTCAGTGTTGGTGATGAAAACACTGGCAAACAACAGACTGATTGTCTCAGTGTTGAGGATGAAAACACTGAGAAACAACAGACTGGTTATCTCAGTGTTGATGATGAAAACACTGGCAAACAACAGACTGGTTATCTCATTGTTGATGAAAACACTGGCAAACAACTGACTGGTTATCTCAGTGTTGATGATGAAAACACTGGCAAACAACAAACTGGTTATCTCAGTGCTGATGATGAAAACACTGGCAAACAACAGACTGGTTATCTCAGCGTTGATGATGAAAACACTGGCAAACAACTTACTGGTTATCTCAGCGTTGATGATGAAAACACTGAAAAACAACAGACTAGTTATCTCAGTGTTGATGATGAAAACACTGGCAAACAACAGACTGGTTATCTCAGTGTTGATGATGAAAACACTGACAAACAACACACTGGTTATCTCAGTGTTGATGACGAAAACACTGGCAAACAACAGACTGGTTATCTCAGTGTTGATGATGAAAACACTGGCAGACAACAGACTGGTTATCTCAGTGTTGATGATGAAAACACTGACAAACAACGGACTGGTTATCTCAGTGTTGATGATGAAAACACTGGCAAACAACAGACTGGTTATTTCAGTGTTGATGATGAAAACACTGCCAAACAACTTACTGGTTATCTCAGTGTTGATGATGTAAACACTGGCAAACAACAGACTGGTTATCTTAGTGTTGATGATAAAAACACTGGCAAACAACAGACTGGTTATCTCAGTGTTGATGATAAAACCACTTGCATACAACTGACTGGTTATCTCAGTGTTGATGATGAAAACACTGGCAAACACCAGACTGGTTATCTCAGTGTTGATGATGAAAACACTGGCAAACAACAGACTGGTTATCTCAGCGTTGATGATGAAACCACTTGCAAACAACAGACTTGTTATCTCAGCGTTGATGATGAAAATATTGGCAAACAACAGACTGGTTATCTCAGTGTTGATGATGAAAACACTGGCAAACAACAGACTGGTTATCTCAGTGTTGATGATGAAAACACTGGCAAACAACACACTGGTTATCTCAGTGTTGATAATGAAAACACTGACAAACAACAGACTGGTTATCTCAGTGTTGATGATGAAACCACTTGCAAACAACAGACTGGTTATCTCAGTGTTGATGGTGAAAACACTTGCAAACAACAGACTGGTTATCTCAGTGTTGATGATGAAAACACTGGCAAACAACAGACTGATTATCTCAGTGTTGGTGATGAAAACACTGGCAAACAACAGACTGATTGTCTCAGTGTTGAGGATGAAAACACTGAGAAACAACAGACTGGTTATCTCAGTGTTGATGATGAAAACACTGGCAAACAACAGACTGGTTATCTCATTGTTGATGAAAACACTGGCAAACAACTGACTGGTTATCTCAGCGTTGATGATGAAAACACTTGTAAACAACAGACTGATTATCTCAGTGTTGATGATGAAAACACTGGCAAACAACAGACTGGTTATCTCAGTGTTGATCATGAAAACACAGGCAAACAACAGACTGGTTATCTCAGTGTTGATGATGAAAACACTTGCAAACAACAGACTGGTTGTCTTAGTGTTGATGATGAAAACACTGGCAATTAACAGACTGGTACACTTGTAGGTTAATTTTTGACCCAAATATCCAAATACAGGTTTGCTGCTTGCGGACAATCATGGTCTATTGGTTTTATTTTGTTTCAGGTGAGGTTTGAACCCAAATATCCCACTAAAATTGTGTTTATTGTAGACATCTTACATTATTAAGTTTATTTTGTTTTAGCTGAGGGATGGGAGGGAATTTCCCAATTGCCTTGGCGCTCTTCTATCTATAGGGGCAACATGAAACAGATCTGTTTGAGATGTCTTGGTGCTACTTCACGTGATTGTGCTGTTTTAGTTCCGTACTGTCTTTGTTTGTTGCCTGTGTTTAAGGTTAAATTTGAACCCAGATATTCAACTACAAATGTGCTATTGTTGACAATCATACACTTTTAGGACTATTTTGTTTATGGTTGAGTTTGGACCCAAATATTCAAACACACGTTTGCTTATTGTGGACTATCACATACTGTTAGGTTTATTTTGTTTTAACTTAGACTTGGATGCCACTACCCAACTACATGGTGCTCGCTGAAGACAATCATAGACTATAAGGTTTATTTTATTTGGACCCAAACGTCTCGTGAAGATTTATTAAAACAATATGTAGGTCTATTTAAGCATTATACTGACTGGGCTCTGCATAGTTATTATAGCTCCCGCGATAATTGCCTTCCGTCTGCTCATGGAAACCGAAGCTATTTTACTAAGAGCACTGGGATGTTACTAACCGTGCTTATGACCTTCAAAAGACCGTGTTATATATTCTTTCCTATCAAGTGATGCTTGTTACGCTCCACCAGGTCATCACCCGAGCAACACGTCGTCTTTGAAACAATACAGAAGTAACCTTTTCTATTATCCTTCACGATTGTGTTACCTCATACAAATAGCGAATTGGCATAGTTCAAATGATCATTGTCTGAAGCATTAGCTTCCCATTTTCACGCGCACATTTGACGTGACTTCGATTGTGTACGAGTTAATTAATTTAAAGGGGCGTTAAAAAAATGAAGAAAGCAGACGACACGACCTAACAGATGAAATACTATTCCAAACAATTATTTGAAAATGTTTTTCAACTAAAAGAATGTATGTCAGTGATTAAGCTACGTCCATTTGGAACAAAACCCTAACACTCGTCCAACATCTTTTCTCTTTCCTTTTGGGTGAACATTTAAAATAAAAATAAAAATAACATATGCAAGTAATAGAAATAAACTTTCTCAAATCGACGTCTTATGTCAGATTTATAGTAAATGAGGCGAAAGAGATTATATTTTTGGTTGCTCGATCTGACTATTACTCGCTAACACCGAATACATCGCTAATAGTGGATTAGAGATAGACCTCCGCCATATAATGACGTCATCTTCTTTGATTTGATTTGATTTGATATTTATTCAGCCGACAACATAATATATATAATACTCAGTTTACAAATCTTCGATGGTAATTTATACAGAAAACGATTGAGTACATACTTATATTGTAAGTAGTAAACCGGCGGGAATAAACCCCCTGGGGGCTTATTCTATCCCTTGTGGATTGTCAATATAACATTATATAAATAAAGTAAGCAAAGTATAGAATCATAGCGGATAAATTGAATAGTGCTTCGAGCAAGCGGCCTCAGGGGCTGAAAGCGATATCACGGGACGTTAAGACTTGACGTTAAGGCAGTTATTACCAGATAATTCCAGTCAGGCCATGTTGGAATTCTTGAACGGAAACTGTCCTACAAATCTAGCCCATAATGTCAGACGAGTGAATACTTTGGGAATACGATTGCTGGCTGTTTGCAATAAACTAATAAACCCGTGAACGTCTGCACATCCGAGTTAATTACGTCTGTGTTGTATTTTCTTACTGCTATTTAGTGCTGTTTTTTTACTGGTACTTCCAGTCGATTTATGCCATTTATTTTTTGTTTTTTGTTGTGAAAGTTTTCCTAAATATGTTTTAAAAGAATATGACTATGTTCACAGTGGGAACAGGTTTTTGTATTTCTTATTTTACTATTTGTACAATAAATACTGTTATGGTGCGTGTATATATCGCTATCTAGCGAGCTAGATAGATAAGGAGAGACATGTCGATTGATAATGCATGTGTTATGCTCCTTTAACCTGGTTCCCTATGATATTGCGGTTATTTTCCAAAACTCTACCTACAAAACCCACTAAAGCTGTTTTTATTGTGTATACAAATCACATCTAATTTGTGATAAATAGGGCTTTGAAGGTAACGATCGGCCAGCGGTGATATTTTTTATATTTAATTTGCCAAGCTGAGGGAAATCATGATTCATGCTACTTCGACTTGATTTCGTTAAATAATATTTCATTTGTATTCAATGGTTCCGGGCCCATATATCCATACTCCCACTGTAACTCGTGGCTCAGTCAGTTTGGGGTCCATGGGACTGCTCAGCGCGATTCAATGTACCGGTCACGGTTTCTTAGCGGCCGGTAAGCCCGTCACGTGAAGCAAAACATGAAATTTGGTTCCAAGTTTACCATTTTCCTATAGCAATGAATCTAACCCTAACTTAAATCGAATTCTAATATAAAATGACGTCAGGTCGTTCATGTTGTTGTAAATACATTTAGTAGAACAGGTTTTCGATGATCACGGGTCCGCGGAATCCATACACCTGAAGCGTCCGGGGCGGAGTATGTTTGCTTCTGGCTCAAATATCCCCTTCACCGTTAGGGTCGCGGGTTCGATTCGGCAGACAACATGTGGGTTGGTATACCAGCAACTATCTGTAATTGAGATTTAATCCTGTTGATCTAACATCAGATAAATAAATAAAATAGATGAGATCACAATTTCAACATCAACAACAATGACCTGGGAGATCAGCCAGACGCTTTGTTGTTCACCAATCACCGGCTATACAAAGCCGTCTTGAATGTGAAAAACGCTTGAGTACCTGTACGTAGTGCAAAATTAACTTTGTTAGAAGAAAACAATATAAGTTAGAGTCATGTTTATTGTCATGATGTTTGACAAGTCGTTGGGTTAAATTAGTATTAGGGTTTGCATTTAATCGAAGGGAATTTCTTTCTAACTGGGATGTATCATATTTCAGTTTTAATTAAACATCTGCAATGTAGGAAGTAATTATAATTGATTGCAGCGCCTTATTAATTAAGCTTAATTGTAACAGTATAGTTAGAAATGATTGGGTATAACTTTACACTAAAGGCACACATGTGAACATTGTAAACACACACTATTGCAAAACACCCGAGATATCCTTCCTCTGGGTTGTTATCGTAATCAATTGTAACACACTACTTGTTTGAAATGGAGGTAACTCAAAATAATGAAATTAGGAGACATACCCATGTGGCGAAGATAATTAAGCTGAGTGTAGTCGCCAAAATGTTAATTCGTATAATTGCATATATGCTTTATATACCTAGATCAAATTTCCCTTATCAAAAATTTCTTTATAATTATAGTTAAGGACCCAAAGTTCAGCATATTTCTTAACTGTGGCACAACACCCTGGAATCAAACAGAATTGCAGACCCTATACACGTGGAACAGATCTCATATGATCTGGAAAACCTAGTAAGTCTGTTGGGTGCAAAATCTAGTTAACAAAGGACCAGTATCCATGATTGGCTGGAGAGTTGCTGACAGACTAGGTTCTTCCAGATGCTTACAGGAAAGCGTTCCTTTCACATGATTAGATGAAGGGGTAAGACCTAGTGACTCTAAGTATGGGTCTAACTAATTTTTTAAACCAAATTTCGACTTACTAGGTTTTACTAGATGACAGGAGAGATGTTCAGGCGCAATCCATTGGGAGACTAAAAGATACCCAAGGATGTCGGTTCGAATCTCATTGGATGCAGCGTCAATTTTTTTTTTGGCTGAAATAATGAAGTATCGAATAAACAGGTTACAAGTCGGATTACATACCCACATTTCGCATATGGGGAAATACGAGCAGGATAGCTTCCCGTCGACTTCCAATTCAAGGAATGAATTTTATATTTTTCTGAAATAAACTATTTGTTTATCTAGTTAAGCGCTCTATTGTAACATATACAAACGAAGGAAAATAGAAGAAAATTCCGTTCGTTCACGCTGGTTTACGCTTAACAGTTATATTTGCCTATGCATTTGATTAACACCGTTGCAGTTTTACCTCATGATATATGGTGTAGTCGGCTTGGTTATATACCAGACCATGTTTTGTAGTGATATTCGGTAAATAACCGAATAAATTGTGCGGCTGTAGATCGGCAATTTACAACTGTATGTTATGATGTTGTACAGCCACACCTCAATACAATTATGTAAATAAAATACTAAAAAATTAGATTAATCTTAAAACAAAAATTTAACTGCATAAAAGAACAGTGCTTCGTCGTGTGACTTCCTGTTGTGCACGTGGTAGCGTAGGTTTATTATAAAGTTGCAGCCTGTGTTGAAAAGCTAGATGGTACTTAATGGTTACAAACTGATGCACGAGTTGTCAATGTCCGAGTCAATCCAAAGTTCAGAAAAGGTCGTTGTATAATCATTCTGCCATATTATATCGATTCATTTCCACGCTGTCGTAAATCGCACCTGCTTAAGGTTTCCGATTGCGTGCCTCAATGTCGGGAACTGTCCGTACATTAAGGCTGAGAGCATAATACACGGTTTCCGAATAAAAGCCGGTAGGGATGACTGAAACATGTTTTGAGGTATTGTAGAATATGAGAAGCCACCGGAACATAACCCTGACATGGTTCAAATTATTCAAATTTTGCTTGTTTAAGTATCTGCTACAATCATCAATTTTCCAACGGACAAAGAATTAACAGGTTTTATTTATCGGTCTTAACAATAATGAAAACTCAAACTGTTTTCAAAAAAGATATCACGTGGTTTAATATTGACAAACGTAAGGATTGGTTCATAGGTATCAAGACTGTATAACCACAGCACCAATATAAAGACATTCAAAACAGAGCAGATTTAAGTTGCCCATTACATCTGAGAGCACCAGAGCAACAAGAAACTCCTTCCTAAGATGAATATTGACGATGACTTTAATTGGTGGTGAATAGCGTGCTAAAGGTGATTCCACTTATGTGACAGCGATACATTTGAACAGTAAATACATGCTAACTCAACTATAACATGTTAACCATTTATATCCTATACAGGGATGTTTGAAACAAGTCATCAGCTCCACGACCCGTATTCATAAAGTTACCTGAGTATTTCTTAAAGTTAGGCAGTATTTGACAAATTTCAGCCTTTCATTTTTCATTAAAAAACGTTAATTATGAAATAATTAAGTTTACATTGTATTAATGTCACTTATTATCTTGCATTTAGGATCATACAAAGTTTAACAAACCGGTGTTCATCATTTTAACTGATGTTTGAAAATTTGCTAAATTTTTCGTAACATTAAGAAATATTTAGTTGACGTGTCGAACCTGGGCTATGGCAACAATAAGCAACAATCTAACACAAACGAACTTAATATTCTGAATTTGATTAAAAGGCACATTCCTCCAACGTATATTATGGCTGTCTGCCAAAGACTGTACCAAAAAAAGGGATTTTGGGCTTGGGTAGAATAAACGAGAAAAAATTATCAAATCAATCAGCCAGCTATGGCGTTTGTTGTATGGGATTTTTAGACGTAATTAATGTGATTTCACGTACATGACGGCCCGCATCCCATAGTGCTTCAGCCAAAATGTGCAGATTTATAGAGCTATACGCCACACCAGGCTGCAGACATGTCTGGCCATTTTGGTGCCACATAGCATTGAGAACGCCAGGGCAACATGAAGCTCCCGTAAACCTAAGATGTATCAGTTCTATTATTGACAAACAAATCACATCGCATTTGATACTCGATCCCTCTATAAACATGTTTAATTGTAAACCACGTTTAGCATAACAGCAAAAGAGCACAGCCCCACCCCTCACAAATTTTAACAAGGAAAAACAAAACCAAAAAACAACACAACCCAAAAACAACAACATATTTAGGCCCAATTTGAATAAGACACACGGAACTATCTTAAATGTGAATGATTTTAGTGATGAGTATTAACACTAAGCCTGGCTGGCTGGGTGGTCTAGCTGGTCGACATTTACTACTGGCGATTCGATGCCTAACTCTTAGGGTCGTGGGTTCGATCCCCATTTGAGTTTTATTCTACAAAATTATGTCAAAAAGAATATGTTCAAATAAGAAACTGCTGTTCCAAAATAACAGAAATACTGCTATCTTAAATGTGATAATGTTTAGTCTTAATTACGCCAAATTTAATTAATTGACCGAATAATATTGACCCGTAATTCTCCGGAATGTCACGATGGCCTTGAACGATCAATTTGACCTGCATATTTTCTGGGGTTTTACTCGTATCTGATATCATGATGGACTGGCGATTTGACCGAAGTCAAAGCAACCAATCAATCGTTATGACAGATGGAACTAAGGAAGATACCGTAAGAATATGGAACTGAGATTATCCTTGAATACGAAATTAGTTTGCTGAGCTCTAGTTGTCAATCAATCGAATACTCTTAGAAAGATTGACTTCGTTAGGCATCTTCCATGGATTATGTTCTTGATGCTATGTCCAAAATGCAGTTTTGGATATACTAACCACACGAAACAACAAGTAACATTATTATGAATGGGAAAATGAAAACAACTAAACAAAAAGATAATCTAATTAAAACAAGATGTTTAATAGCTTCCATGTATGTTTAGAACCAGGTTGGCTGGTTATTTGGTTTCGTTGTCTAATCTCAGTTAGATTTGGTGTGATTTGATATAAAACTGCACTCCACCACGTCAGGTGCTTTGCGGGTCATTTAAGGTCACAGTGCTAATTGTCCAATAAGATAATGCAGAGAAATTATCGTGACGACTTTAAGCAGATATGTCGCCCAACCAATCGACGCCTTTGGCACACAACTTTGTCAAATCTGCCACAACAGTAGACTGGAAAGCTATATAGATCTGTTTTTAAATCAGATTTTAAAAAGGATAAACGGAAAAAAATGGTTTCTTTAAAAGGGAAGTAAGGTGGCCCTTTTCTTAACGTGTTTTATTCATATATTTCTAGCCAATAGAAACTAATTAACTTCAGTGACATCACTCCAATAAATAATGCACAGTCACAGAAAACAAAGGATGTATATATGTAGACTTTATGCAGAACATCAGAAGATTTATCAGTTTTAATAGATAGACACCCCATTTCCAGCGTGATACATTTTTAGAAATATATAATTTTACATAGTCAAATCATGATTCTTGTCGTGAAGAGTTTAACTCTAAGTTGTTAACCGATTTCCAAACAAAACCTATGGGCAGTTTGTCGTATTGGCATATACACTTAGTTAACAGTTATATAATAAGGACGACAACAATCTCAATTCTTCACATTTAACTCGAGATTTGTAATAATTACAAAGATACAGTTACCACAGCAATTAACGGTTTCGGGTACATGGACGTCTTCAATCCTCGCCTTTTGTGTTTTCGATTGTCAGCCAGAGAACGGCTCATTCCACACAGCCGACACTTCTTGGACGCTCGCTGCATGCGATCAATAGTGCTTAATTAAATATGTTATTACACTATCATCTAGTGCCATTTAATAGAGGAATTGGTATGGTTGTGCAGCCTTTTTTGTGTCTGTTGTCTATTAATAGAACATTGGAAATGTACGAGACTGAACGAAATGCTGGTAGGATACCATTTCCCCAGATTCATGACTGACCACCGAAAGATTGAAACGCCATGGCTCAGTCATTTGTGGATTGGACTGCTGAGCCACCCTCAACTTAACACTCGCGGGCTGGATCTCGACTTTCATGGAAAAGGAAAATTTCCCGTTGGCTGTGTTGATTACTGGTTGGTTTCTTCTAAGGTTTCTTTTACGTTTTCCACGTTTTGATGCAATACAAAGTTATCATTTAAATCGAAGTACCCTTGAAATACAAATCAAACAAATTAAAAAACAAATGAAATTGTCAATTAGTTTCAAATATGATTTTTACTGTGTAGTTGTGTAAGTCGTAGCGAGTTTTGTCGTGATACATAATGAACAACCATTCTGATTCAACGTTTCAGTTTATAAATCAAACCATCATCATCATCACCCCTGATGATGGTTTGATCAATTACCATTCTATAGTCGTCAACTAACTGAACTTTACCTGGTAAACTGCTGATTGGCTGGGGGGATATTTTTGTTTGTTTATTGGTTTGATTGGGGTTTTACGCCATACTAAAGTGTATTTCAGTTATTTGACATGTGATCGAAACCAGTTAAGGTATCACTAGCACTAAACAGTACCCCTTCAGCTGAGGGCAGTATGTTTCAAATAAGGACACACTGCTTAACTTACTACTGCAGGATCATCAATATTCCAACAGAGCAAAACACTTAACATTTTATGATTGTGACAACTGATGGATACATCGCCGTCATATAAGTGAAGTACCATTGGGCATTGGGTTAAACATCAATCAATCAATCGATCGATCAATCAATCAATCAACCAATCAATCAATCAAGCAATCAATCAATCAAGCAATGGATAAATGAATGAATCAATCAAACACTCAAGCAAGCAAGCAACCAACCAACCAACAAACCAACCAACCAACCAGCCAATCAAGCAATCAAGCAATCAATCAACCAACCAACCAAACAACCAACCAACCAACCAACCAACCAACCAACCAACCAGCCAACCAACCAGCCAATCAATTAATCAATCAATCAATCAATCAACCCATCTATCGACCAATCCATAAATAAATCAATTAATCAATCAATCGATGAATCAATCAATCAATCAATCAATCGATCGATCAATCAATCAATCAATCAACCAAGCAACCAATCAACTATATAAAGACAGTACATGCTGAAGACGACAACAAAGACATCACTGTAGATCGGCTTGGTATTGTTTCTTAGCTCTGAAGATGCATCTATTAGTATCACGTTTGCGGGGTAGATGTTCACAGAATTGGTTTACTCAGTATTATGAGTATTAAAATATTTAAAAAAAACAAATCTATTGTTGATTGGGTGTACGTAATCAT
The DNA here is from genome assembly GCA_030265115.1 of Mopalia vespertina. Lineage (NCBI taxonomy): Eukaryota > Metazoa > Mollusca > Polyplacophora > Chitonida > Mopaliidae > Mopalia > Mopalia vespertina. The sequence goes on from JAQQZZ010089814.1 coordinate 28,285, forward strand.
CATTCTTCAAAGTCCATACACGATGTGCCTCCGGTCTTTACGATGTGTTGTTTTTGCCATCGCATTTATGTAAGGAACAATGAACAATCCATCGTTATATAAGTGAAATACCATTGCGCATGACGTTTAACCTCAATAAATCAATGTAACAAACAATTACAGTCGATAAGTGTGTTTCATTGCGATACCGTAGATCGATACCAATCAATTAGGTAAGATGTAGCAAGGAGTTCTAGTTGATCATATGTTTAACATTGTTTTTTTTATGCTCTAGCTGCCCTGATGTCTATTGTACAATGCAGGAAATGTTCTCGATTGATATTTAGGTTTGAAACTTTCTTGAAACACGTCAACAAGGCAATCGGCGCTGTTGTTCACGCCACGAATCCTCGAAGAACCACAAGGGTCAATAAGGGTTTTTCTAGCTCAGCCAATATGTTGTTTTGGACATCTAGTGAACAAAAACAGATATCTCAATATCGCAACACTCTTGTGTCAGATATATGTTAAGTCAGAAGTCTATTAATTAGAAGTGTGAAACAGCATATCCAGTAGTGTAGACGACATTGTTTCCATTTTCCATGCTATAAGAGATAGTGTGACGTCGACTGTATGACTAAAAACTATAATTTCATTGTTTTCTGCCCTGTCACGCAACAAATTGGATGTCCGCAGCGTGTCCGCAGCGCCATGTATAATTTCATTGTTTTCTGTCATATCATGCAACAACAACAACACCATACAAACGTCATTAGTATTCATTAACGCACAAAAGGCCCGGATGACCACAGCGCCCTTTATCATTTTCATTTTTTATTACTGAATGACATTCACTCCTTCATTATCAGTAGCCCGAGATCATCCCGGGCAGACGACACACTTGTCATGCACTCCGATAACCCCTGACGACGCAATCACGCTCAACCTGTGACGTCACCTAGAGGGTGCTGTTTGCCCGGCACCTTAGTACTTAATAACATAGAGCCCTTACTTATCATGTGCTAAGGTACCACCACCCGCTCCTTAGTACATAATAACGTGTAATCCTTCTTTATATGCAATAAAATATTACTACATAAATAGTAGAGGGGTGCCAAAACGGCTCCCCTCTACTATTTAATTGGTAAACAATTGGCACTTGATAATGCACAAGCCTTCCTTATTATGTAATATCAAATACTAACCGCGTTGCGCACTCTATACTACTGCGGTATAACAATATAATAATAACAATGATAATAATAAAACTTTATTTAAAGAGGGCTTACAGGTTTGGTGACACCTGTTAAGCTGCAGCTTATCTAACCAAGGGCCCTCTACATAACAATAATAATACAAATAAATACATATAAATAATATTAATTTAGGAACCACGATTTTAACAAATTTATATATGTTTTCAAATTGTTTTAAAAAGATAGGATTATGTATAAAGCAATTAGAAATATATATACACAAAGAAGTTATCATGTAAATATAAGGCATTTCCATTATACATTATACAATTCCCAAAGGTAAAAATTAAATATCACATGCAAATATCAAATTTGACCATGTTTAAAATCTTTATTAAATCTTCAATAATATATCAGCGTTTGTGCATCTTTAATGTCATTACTTAGTTTGTTAAAAGCGTTTACTCCTGTATATCTGAAACCAGTTTGAGTAATTTTAAGTTTAGATTTAGGTACACTCTTGTTGTGCGTGTGGAAAGTTCATTTTTATATGTGAATAGTTCACGTATGTATATTGTGGTGTATCTCCATGAAGAGTTTTATACACAAACGCACACTTTCTATACTCGGACCTTTGTGGCGCAGACATAATTTTACATTTTGTAACAAGTGGTTTAGATGGCTCATACTTTGAATTATCAGTGATCACTCTAACGGCTATCTGTTGGAGCTTGTGTATTCTTGTTATGTGTGAGGAACTCCCCCAAACAAGAATACAATACAATGAGTTGTAGAATGTTATTATGTTGAAGAAAGGTAAATATCTTTTAATTCTTCTTAATAAAGGAATGCTTCTACTGATTTTTCCAGACAATTTATCTATTTGCTCTTTCCATGATAGATGCCGATCAAAGGTCACACCTAAAAGTTTTGCTGAAGTACCATATTCAGTGATCATCCACCAATATTAATGGAAAAATTACTATTTTTAAGTTTTGTCATTTTGTCAGTATTTAGTAGCAAACGTTTTGTTAAACACCAGACATTGAATGATTTGGTTAAGTTCATCTTTGCAGAGATTCCATATCTCTTGGTGATGATTACAATGTGGAATCATCAGCATACATAACCAGACCGGAATTAACACATAGTGGCATGTCATTCATGTAAAGAATAATAGATAGAGTATACTACTTTGTGGTAGACCGTGGTTTACTGATCGTGTATTTGATGTTTTCCCATTTACGAAGACACACTGTGTTCTGTTTGAAAGGTATGACTCAAGCCAAACCATATAATTATGGTTAAGTTTGTACATTTTGAGCTTAGATAACAGGACTGTATGGCTAACCAAATCAAAAGCCTTTTTCAAGTCCAATAGAACAATTCCATTTAGAATTCCTTTATCTATATTGGTTAGCCATATGTCTACAAGACGAATTAATGCTGATTCTGTTGAGTGTTTAGAGCGAAACCCTGATTCAGATTTACATATCAGATCATGACTTTGCAAAAAACTATACAAAGAATTGTGGAGATGCCTCTCCATAATTTTGCTCAAAACAGTCAAAATAAAAATTGGTCTGTAGTTGTTTTTGTCAGATTTATCACCAGTTTTATATAGGCCTACTGGTGTTACTGGTGCTGTTTTCCATTCAGAGAGAAATGAGTCAGATTGAATACTACAATTCAGTATGTTCATTACGGGCATAGCTATAACAGGAGCAGCACAACGAAGCTATCTGACACTTATTTAGTCAAGACCAGTTGCTTTTTGGGGATCTAATGAGACAAGTTGTTTACATACAAATTCTAAATTAATCAAAGGGATGGAAAACTCTGTTTCTGCATCTAATTGTTCGTTGACAAAATAACGTAGATCGTCCTTTTCATATTCATTTACATGGTTATGTGATATCACATTTTAAACCACATCTAAAACAAAATCATTGAGTATTTCTGCTATGTTTCTACATAATGAATAATGTCTCCCTTTGCGTTTGTCACACGAAATAGGGACGCTTTAGTCTCATTCCCAAATAGATCGCGGAGGTATTTCCACACTTCCATACTATTGGATTTATTTGATTCTATTGAAGTTCTTTAAAAGACAGTTTTAGCGTCTCATATCAAGGTGGTACAATAATTTCGTAAACGTTTATAGTTATCATTATCACCAATAGATTTATATTGATAACGCTCTGCAATGGGTTCTAATCTTTTGTCATCAATCCATTCCGGCTTTGTCTGTCGGCGCCTCCTTTTCTGCTTAACAGGTGCGTGTTCATCTAGTACACTGTGAAGTAATTTGTTAAAAACATTGAGCTGATCATCAACGTAATCAAAAGATTCGATGATATGCCACGGAACAGACTCAAAGGTCTTTAACAAAGAGTTTTTCGTTAAAATGTTTATATTGTCTATAATTGATCGCTGTATGCGAATGTTTATAACCGAATCTGTGAGAGAAGACTGTACATATTAAGTAACGGTCACTGAGTTCATTTTTAACAACTTTAACAGCCCTTACCTTTTCAGGCTGGAAAACTATAAAATGTAAAAAAAAAAATGTAAAAAAAACCCCTATAAAATCTTGACGCTGAAGAAGTATCTATCCAGTTTCAATGCATGACTCCTTGGTGAGTTTTACAAGATGTAATCTTCCTCCTCGGCTTAACATTTTTATTTTGATTCGGTTTCGTATTGACTCGTACATTTTCGTCTATCTCTGTGAGCAGCATGTCTGTGCATGTTAATATTGTTACTTATGTTAGCATTGGGTTAATCCAAAATGATACCATTTATTTGAAACACGGACTTTTTATCACATGTGTATCAATGAATATCCTTTCCATGAGGCAATTTAATGTCGATCAAGTCCAGACTTTTACAATAACTATATTCTGACGAACAGTCCAATTATATATGATGGATAATTCTTGACGGGATCTCACGAGCAACCTAGCTCTCAGACGATCTGTGTTCTCTGGAGAATAAAGGACAGATTGTTTAGAGTGTAGCAATTCTGTATTCACTGGCAGATTAACTTCCAACATTATCAAAACACTTATTGTTTTATGGTGAGTGGTACATGGAATGAGGATCAGTAGTCCGATACGCTAATCACTAAATTCTGTATGTGGTACATGGAATGAGGATCAGTAGTCCGATACGCTAATCACTCAATCCTGTGAGTGGTACATGGAATGAGGATCAGTAGTCCGATACGTTAATCACTCAATCCTGTGAGTGGTACATGGAATGAGGATCAGTAGTCTGATACGCTTATCACTCAATCCTGTGAGTGGTACATGGAATGAGGATCAGTAGACTGATTCGCGAACCATTGAACCACGGCCAATGACCACATAAAACGCATTACGACTTCAATGAATTTCCGTATATACCACGTTTAGGGGAGAAGCAATTAGAAACTTTAGCCTGTTTGTAAATTTCATGCTGTGACCATAGACCTGCCAGACTGATCAGGGAGAAGGTTATTAAACTGTAACTCGGAGTCGAGTTAATTATACCTAGATTATGCAGTCGTCTGCTTGGCTATAATATTTTCGCGTCTTTATAATAAGTAAAATAGATCTAGATTGAAGCGACTAGTAAGTTCCCCTGAGGAACACACGTGAATCTGATTCCGCACATACCTCAACTTTATTTATGTTAGATGTCCTAAAAGGCATTAAGGTGGTATTTGATGAACGCCAAGGTCATTATTGAACAGTGTCTGTGACACTGATTACCTAAAAGCTTGGATTTGTGCCATGACATTTCGTCTGTGGGGAAAATCGGTTCTTATGAGTCGTGTTTTTATTAACGAACAGGAGTGTGAGCCAAATATCGAACTAATATGAGATTCTCCTAGGAATTCCTTTGTTCCTGATACATGTTCATATTCATGAAATAATTATGTTCGTCATCTTTGCATATAAAAGTTAGGTGAGACAATCTCTCAATCTCATTTTTCGCCTTGGGTTAGGGTTTGCTTTAGGTTAAGGTTTAGGTTTAGTTTTATGTGGTTTGTTTTCAGTTAGGGCAGGGTTTAGGTTTAGCGTTCGGTTTTTGGTCCGTTTTAAGTTAGAGCAGCGTTTAGAGTTAGGTTTTGTGTTTAGTTTTAAGTTACGGCAGAATTTAGGTAAAGAGTTAGGTTTTGTCGTTAGTTTTTACTTAGAGCAGGGTTTAGAGTTAGGTTATGTGGTTAGTTTTAAGTTAGGGCAGGGTTTAGGTTTAGATTAAGGTTATGTGGTTAGTTTTAAGTTAGGGCAGGGTTTAGGTTTAGAGTTAGGTTATGTGGTTAGTTTTAAGTAAGGGCAGGGTTTAGGTTTAGAGTTAGGTTATGTGGTTAGTTTTAAGTTAGGACAGGGTTTAGGTTTAGAGTTAGGTTATGTGGTTTGTTTTAAGTTAGGACAGGGTTTAGGTTTA
>JAQQZZ010089815.1:0-17908 GCA_030265115.1 Mopalia vespertina
TGCTTGCCTCCACCGGGATTCGAACCCGGGACCTTTGGGTTACAGGCCCAACACTCTACCGACTGAGCTATATATATCTATGGTGGAGGAAAGCAAGTTTTTCTCTCTTCATTTATTCAAAATATATATATTCAAAATAGATATATATTGACTAAATGAAGATAGAGAAATGTGCTTGCTTCTACAGGGATATAGAATTTGCTCGCTAATTGGTACATAAATATTACAGTCATAAAGTGAAATTGAAATTCTGTTTCACTTCAGTTAGTCTTCCGGCTGGGTGATTTGCTTAGCTGTTTGCCGTGTTAAAAGCCTCTTCTTGTTAATTAATTAGGTATGTAAATGACTAATCTAAAAGCTTATACACACAATCATATCCTTGAAGAAAAACTCTACTGTGCATGTATGTGGATAGCAATTTGATGCATTTAGGGTTTGAATCATCTGATCAGATGAAAATAAAGATTTAGTGCATGAAGAGAACATACGACTTACTTATAACATCACCAAGCAATATCCGCTCAATGTGATGCCCCATCGATTGATCCAACAGAATTCCTTATCAAATAAAATCAAGGAAAAGAACTTATTTGACTTAGTCACCTACAGGTACGACTGCTGACAATGCCGGATTGTTGTTGTTGTTGTGTTTAAGCAGATATTCGTTTTAAAATAACAAAACATCCTGAAAATTTAATATCTCACGAATGAGTGGAAATGGCAATAAAGCGACGTGGAACAGGGTTTACACAGCCCACACAGATATATATGTTATTATTTGACTGTGTGCGGCCTATATAATAGTGTAGCCTTCATCCACAATCCGATTACTGAACATGCGTTTCAAGATAAAAAAAAAATATTCTGGGCTTACAGTTAGCAGTTGAATTATTAGCAGACAACATTTTATCTATAACTTTACAGAAGATTGTAATCCACATGCAGAAGCTTTTCAATGTAAATAGGTGTGATGATGCAGATGTAACGATTTAGTCACATAGGTAACACGAGAAGTAAGATTTGTTTCAGACAAATTAATTTACAAGATTTGCTTTAGTTATAGATACCTTCCACTTGCACGTACATGCAGTTTCAACTGATAAACGATTCGTGCTACAATGATTTTAAAGCGAGACGCATTATTCAGGTGGCTTTTGTTAGACGGTCAGTTAGCCCACTCATTCAAACGGTGCAGTGTGTGTACGGACCTCAGTGTAATAACACCCCTAACGCCGACGTATACAATGTAACAAAACGTCTTTTAAACACTAACTGGGTTAATGTAGATCATGTTTATGGATGTTAGTTCTATTTGAATTGCCATTATGTACGCCGTTATGACACACTGTGAGAAGCCGTTCTGAATATCTACAAATGCGTGTCAGTGGATATATTAGTTGAGAAAGAGCGAGTCTGGCGGAATAATAACACACCCCGTACAGTGTAAGGGAAATAACTTGTTAACGTGATAAACCGTCGGCCTCTTGGATTGATAACGATGATAACGAAGTATAGATAGACTGCTTTATCTTCAAGCTGGTTCATATATGCGGGATTTTAGTAAATAATAATGGCGGATTCTGGAAATCCAAACCCCAGGTAGGATACACTGGACATTAAACACTTTCATATATTATAAACCGTGTTTACAGTTTCATGGCAATATTCATGGAGATTGGTTTCACAACGCGAGCTATGGTTCTAAACCAGCACCATACCAGAGTGTACTGCGTTTGGTGATGGTTTATAATATATATTTCTCAGTAGCAAATGTACACGTGTCTATTGTACCAACGTTAATCAATTATTTAGACGCAGTAGTTCTAATATGGCATATGCAAACTTTATGGAAGCCGGTTAAGGTCATGCTTATACCAACATCTTTAGACTGTGAGGCAATGGGCGAAGTTGCGACACATGGCTTCACAACTTCGCGCCGCATCGCTTCGCAACTTCGCGCATCGCCTCACCGTCTAACTAGGTTTTATAAGCATGGCCTTAACCGGCTACCATAAAACATACATATTGCAAATTTGGAAATCGGATTGAATTAAAAGTTGTCTTAGAAATGCATCACTTTCAAGAAGTGTACTAATGATAAACAGAATCGACAATAAATCAAACACAAACAGCAACATCGATAATCAAAAGACATTTATACGAACATTATATTAGAATTTATCCTGGGAGCATATTTTAATGACCAATTCCATCAAGGATATTCACGATGAAAGTAGGCCTATGTATAATAGTACATGTGTATACTATTACATGATTCATCCTTTTTTATTAATCGACATCCATGTGCCAGTGTAATCAATTTTAGAAATACGTATAATGCATTTGTAGATATATACTTAACGTTGACGTGCAGTTTAACAGCCGGTGTCAGATACTGATTATCATCTACAGGGAATATTTCTGTTTTCAGTGGCTTCCCGTCGAGTATAGCAGAGTTACCGCCCTTGTATAAACGGATAAACTGGACTGCTTTGTTGTAAGTAAATAATAATGAGTAAAATACATGAAGTGTTAAACGAATAGCAAAACTTATGGTCCATCCATTTCTATTTAGAAATATAGCGGATGAACAGACTACGTGGTATACGTGTTAGGAGTGTATACTTACACGATGTGCTGTGTCATTTTGGACTTTAAATTAAAGAAATGGACCGATTCCATTAGTCTGGTATTAAAGTAATAGCGTACTTGAAATGATCATAATAATTCTCATTGTTTGCTTTTGAATTCAGGCTCAGCCATGAACGATACTTGTTACAAATAAAACTGCCAGCATTAGGCCTATACTCGAACTGTTCCAAACATCTGTCGCTAACTAGTTCAGGAAGGTATGCTATGTATTAGTATTTGTAGAAGACCACACTGCTGTGGAACATGCCTGCGTGTTAGCTCTCGCGTAACAATATCATATCGCTGAACTATCATCACCCTGTTTGAAGTTTTTTGAAGGAATTTCATTGCTGCAAGTAAATATCATGACGACTGCCGGCAGCTGTATCTGATTGCAGATTTAGGTCGTTGATCATGATTGCCATCGACCAATCACAAGACTGGTACATTTTACTATTGCCTTTTTCACAAGCAGCAAATGGTGTTAGTGGGGCTTTGTGGTGATCCCTTACTGAAAGGGCGCCCTATCTGGATTTGACTTCACTATACTAGGTAATTAGGAACAGTACGATAAAAACGAGTTCCCTAAACACGGCATTGCTACGTGCATTTCTTTATCTTCCTGGAGAACCGAACACTACCTGCGCACTATACACACAGCTAGTTGGTCAGTTGACATCGAGGCTGTTTCAGTCTTCTCGTCCATGTCAGCGCTCTTCTATATTATCTTGTGTGGTTGATGACGGGATGCCTTTCTTGTGATTTGCAGAGTTCCTCCCGTTGGTATCATACTACTGATGCTTTTGGCCATCTATGTCTATCCGTATCTAATGAAGAGGACCAGAAGCAATCAGCTCTCCAAACGCCACAGAGGTAATCCGACAACAGCAATAACCAGATTAGCGTTCCAATATGGCTTACTTGTCTTATCAAAAGCTAACACGATGCTTCAAATGGGCAGCGAACCATTCCGTATTGCTGGCATTGAGCATCAAGTCATATGGTTTATATAATACACAGCACAGCTTTCTTACTAACATACGTATTGACGTATTTCCCTTGCAATGTATTACATCGGCTCTAAACAAGCTGTCTTTATATTTAAAAAATATGGTACAACAAAACAAACTTCATGATAAATTAAATAAAGTAAACAATTAAAGTAAACGTTAGAATTAAAGCTTTTGCTTTTTGCAAGTCGTCACCGTTACCATTACCGGTACTTACGGAATCATTACAAGAAAACAATATCCCTGCATTTACCGTTAGACTTGTCCTCATCAAGTAATAAAGCTACACGAAACCTCGATACAGTAGCTGTAGACGTCTATGATCGGTTTATATCGATTGTGAAACAATACTTTCCGATTACAAATACAGTTACAGTTTGGAATATTGGAGTCGTCACGTGTCAATTCTCAGTTTATTTTAGTCTTCTGTTAGCACTTCAAAGAAATGACTATTTCAATTGAACATCACTTTTTAGCTAAACAAAATAGAGGAATTATTAGAACGCGACCAGAGGTTCTATTCTACGAACATTGTAACTATATAAATAAGTTCTGAAAAATTCTACTTTGCTATCAAGTATAATACTTTCTTGTTCAAATTAGAACACAAATAAGGCAGCTCAATTCAAAGTTTTGGCGCGAAGAACACTGTTTTGTTAGTAGCATCATAATTTTAAAATACTACCAGTAACACTCTGCTCTAGTAAGAAGATTACATGACCCCCCGTAACCTAGTAGGCCTACCGTACCAACAATTCTATTCTTATGCGATTCGCTTCAAATGATGTTAATGATGTGTAAGTCCGTCTACCATGCCCTGACGACTATATTATATATATTTTAAGTAGATGTAGACAAAATTGCATGCCTTTATATATAACACCATTCCACTAACTTCACGTAGTGCTACTAATCATATCTTCTTTTTCAGATGATGACGATGGATATGGTGACGCCATCGCACTGTGAAACCTTTATTGTGATTCCATAAATCACATATTTTAAAACAGATGGGCTTTAAATGTGACCCATAGACAGGGAACCAAACTAAACATACGTCGATTATACAAGACACGCGACAACGATCATTTATTAAATGCTCCTTCATCATTTTAGCACGAGAAAATCATTGAAATTTCCATCGCCTTGAGATCAAGTTGTGCACTTCATTGTCAATCATCTTGTAGATATTGTAAAACTGCGACAAGTTACTGCTAGTTTTCTAATGTGTTCCTTGGTTTTATTTATAGCGTGTCTAAAATCAAAACGGACTAAATACCATCACCTCCAAATATATTTTGCTCGTAAATTTGTTCTTGAAATTTCTCGTAGGATTTGTATGGTCTTTAAAGCAATGATTTAAAGCAATGGAGAAACAATATTTTGTTATATAACTTTAATTGATTAAAGATGTAACATTTAGGTATTCATTGATGATTTACGTCATATTATTTCAGTTATATTACAACTTTCCATTGCCATTAATTGTTGCCAAGATTGGAATATGTGGCCAGTTAGTCGATAGAAAGTGGGGAGCTTTTTTCTCTGATCCAATCTCGCCTTCGGGCATCCTATTATGTTTCGTAGAAATTTAAACATTTAGACTGAATTTAAATCTAAGACGGGTGAGTATGAAAGGCGAAAGACAGCTTGGAAGGTTAGCAGATTGACTCCAAAATCTTTAATATATTTATATTTTAGCAAAAGGTGAGGAGAATCATGAAGACAACTGTGTGGAAATAAACAAATTTGGAACTGACGACGAAGAAGAAATTGTGACTGTAGCATCTGATGATGATATCAAATATGTGTGGATACATGAGAAACTACAATCAACACCAAACCATAAGCAAGTGGAGAGAACAACTCCTTCACCTTCCCCCAAGTTAGGCAGATTATCTTTGTCTCAGGGCCCACCTTTGATAAGCGAAGAAAACTTCCAGTTTTAGTTTGCTTAACCCATTATCGAGCCAGTAAAATTCTCTTTTGATGCTGATCAATCTGTTAATTCTAGTTTACCTGCATGTGATACTTATAACGTTTGGAATAATAGCTGGAGAATCCCTTGGCAACACTAGTTTCTTTACGTCTATATGAACATTATTAGCATTTACGGTGTGATATACTTTGTTTCCATTAAATCTGCCACAAAAGTCTGAATGCTTGTTCACTTTAATCTACACGTTAAGCCGCTTACCGTTCTTGTTTTAATTAATGTAAAAGTTGTTATTATTCAGGAAAAATGACACTATTGGTATGGAATTTTTGTTTACTCGGGGTTGTATGCTGTATCCAGGGCTATTTCACTCATATGGTCGCGATCGCCAATGGATGATAATTGAATAATTACATTTTATATTAGGGAAGATTTTTCAATTCTCCGCGTGTTTTATGGTGTCACATGTAAAACTAGAAACGAGTATGTGATAATCCGTTGTTTCTCGTGTCCTCTAGTTCGGTGATTAATATATATAACGCGAGATTTAGAATAGATTCTCGTGGTGTGGCCTTGTGATGAGACAGTTGTTGCTGCTTTTATAAATTTAGTGCACGAGGATTTAGTATACCAGTAGGCGCATATGTCGCCGACGACATTTTTTTTATAGATACAGAGAAATATAAAGTATGTGTTCGACTTGGCATTGAACCAATGGTTTTCGATCGGAAAAAACTTTTCCGCTAACGGTTGTTGACAAAAGAGTCTATTGGGCAATTCTTACCTTCTTCCGTTGTTTATAGGGGGTATATAATCCACTAAATCTGGTCGAGTCTGAGGAGATTCGATAACTTTGACATTCGGCCATCTTGACAGATCAACAGACTGTAATGCGCCACGTGACATGGAATTTCCGCTTTTCACCTACTAACAACTCCAAGTGTACACAGACAACCGTGTCGTCGATATTAAAAGGAATGCACGCTTCAGTACTTTATGGCAATGGTCAACTTTCAGTACCTTAATGTCAGTCGGAAATGGGTAGAACCAGAAGTCTATCAAGCTGACTTCTGGTAGAACTATCCAGTTATCGCCTGTTAATGTTAATCGGGTTACACTTAAACAATACACATCCAGGTGACCAGCGTGCTTTTGGTCAGTGTTTCTGGTTACATGATCATTCTCATTCCTAGATACTGGCCTTACCCGAGCTCAGGACAAAGGTGTGGTGTAAATACAGACACACCCCCAAAACCTGGGAAGGTTTACTGTATATTTGTTACTCTGGTTCTGATCATTTAATTTTGTATCGCTGATAGCTTATCCTCGTTACTTTATTATCCTGGACGAAAAGCGATATCGACATCTTTCAAAAGCGAAAATGAATATTGTTAACCCTAGCCAATCAAACAGGATTTTTCATGATGTTCAGCTAACATGGTGTTATATGCCCACATTCGCAATACTTGGGGTTGTAACAAATACACTTATTTCGTTATTTTGTTAAAGATGGATGCGGCCACTGTCATCTGGTTATCTCGTGTGTCGAAGGTTGGCCCTATGAGGTATGAGATAAGGTGACTGCTATATATACGGCGTTTCTTGTGAGTTTGTATGCATGGTCGCGATCTCTGTCGCCGTGCTAAACCAACAATGACACATCAGGGAAAGTGAAATTGCATGGCCAGGTACCGACAATATAGTTCAAATATTGTTTCGCGTTCTTCCTTAAATAGCGTTCTCGAATTCTCGTGTAGCATGTTTCATCATTAATAGAATGGAAATAGATTCCGAGTACGTGATAGTCCGTTGTTTTTCGAGTTCACGTGTAAGGTTGTCAATGTAGAACGAGATTGACAAGCCAAAAACTGTATGATGTATTTTGTGAGATTTAAAATTGATTCACGTCTTGCGGTCACGAGATATAGCATTCTTGTGCCTAGTCTTTCGTCGTAATAACGTTGGAATAGTCCCGGAGAACGCAAGAAAGCGCACAACTTCTCAAGAGTAGCCTATATTTATTTATATATTAAAATTATATATATATTATCATATGTGTGTAGGTCTGTTTTTGTTGTTGATGTTGTTTTTTTTTAAAATATATAATTGAGTCCAGGAAGCGACTGCACACATGGTGAAGAAAAAAAATCGTGCTCGACTGGACCATGCGAATTCGAAAAGTGGAGCCACCTTTTAATATATATTTTATAAATTGGTCCAGGGTATTTCACTTTACCAGAGTGTGAGGGCTTTAACTATATTCAGTAACGTGACGGTTAAAGGGAAGTTACTCCTGTCATAAAATTGTTTCAAGATATTCTGCACGTAAGGAGGTAAAAGAGACTTGCGCGGAGATATGGGAACGAAACGACAGTTGCTCTATATCTATGGTCACAATATAATCATTTATGTCGAAAGAAACACTACTACTGCCTTTACTTCATCATTAATAAGTTTACCTATACTCTTCCACCACTACTACACCACATTTTGGCGACGAGGTAAACATTAACGATGGCTTTCGTCCACCTGCATTCCTGCCTTCCCCTGGATGACATATAATGCCTTGACAACAATGGCATAGATTTTTCGAGAACTACCTAGTTGCAAGTGATGGAGTTTCTTTGCCATCTGCTCGAAAACGATCTTTAATTTTACAAAGCCTAGGACCCGAAGAACAGGGAATTTTCTAAACATTCATTTACCAGAGGAACCAGGTGAGGATATAAATACGTACGACAAAAGTGTACTCGCCTTAGAAAAAACGTTTCAAACCAAAAGTCGTTCCGGTAAACTTACACATTTACCAGGTGAAACTATTGACCAATACATATCTGCTCTTAGAGAGGATTTTCTGACTGATCAAATCGTTGAACATTCATAAAGTATTCGAACGAAAGAAAGACTTTTAATGGAGCCTGATCTAACGTTAAAGAAAGCACTGAATATTGCACGCCGTGTAGAACAATCTATTCGAGAATCAACAGATCTAAATAAAAAAAGATAACTCTTGCAAACCTCTCACATCAGTGGAGAAAAAAAAACGGAAAAAGTTCAACCAACGACAGAAACGAATGTGTTATCTTTGTGGATTTTGGGAACAAAACTAGGACACTCTGAACAAATATGGAGGTCAAAAAATGTTTTTTGTTACCATACATTCCGCTGTGCCCACCTGTGATGGTGATGATAACATTATTGGCGTTTTCCAGTACTCTATAAATAGAGTCTGTGCCCACCTGTTCTACACTTACGTCATCTTCAGCTAATGAAATTGATGTCTTGGGGTGGTCTCCAACTGCACTTACATATGATACGATATGTGTGCCTGCTGAAGTTTATATTGTTAATACACGAGCGTCACGTTTAATGGGTAGATACATTACGCAAACACTCGGGCTGAACATTGTAGATGACACTTTACAACGCTTTCGCATAAATGTTTTTCCCCTACTTCACTCCTGGATTACATAACGATAGGGATAGATGTGCAAATTTTGGAATTATTTAGGGCTTTGAGCATTTCAATCATATTAAAGTTCACATTACACCCGACCAAATGTCAGGGAAATTGCCTGACGCTGTACGTAAGAAAGTTTCCGAAGAATTCCGCCGTGTTGAGAAAGCTGGCATTATCGAACATATCGATTCTTCGCCATTCATTTCACCGATCGTCGAAGCCTTTACGAAAGCCGGGGATATTCGTATTCGATATAAAGCACCTACATTCAGCAATCTACTATCCTAAATCGAACGGAGTCGTTGAACGTTTCAACAACATTCGCGGAACACCATTCAGACTTACAGCCTTACTTGAGCAGACGAATATTAAACACTAGTAGTATAGGAAGGGCAACTCAGGTCGCATTTGCTATTACATAATAAGGAAGGGTTTTACGTTATATAGTACTAATTATTGTTTACTACTTACAAAAAGATCCCCCACTACTATTTATGTAATAATATTTTATTACATACAAAGGATGATTACACGTTATTCAGTACTAAGTGATAGAGGGCGTTGTGTGTCTATCGTTTGAATCATTTTGCACTTCTTGTAGAACTGAGGACCTGTCATATATGTTTGTAGCTAAGATGTTCCAGTGCCTTCGTATGTGGGAACTCGGTAATAAGGTTTCTCTTAATTTAGAACATGTACACTTTTTGGGGTAGTTTTGACATTTGATTAAATTTTGGTTCCAATCTGCTGTTTAAATCAACATTCTGTATTTTGATCCACGTTTCGTATTTAAGGATCAATCTTCAAGGAGGTTGCGTTTTTAAACGAACTGCCCGGTGATAGACGTAATTAAAGAGGGCGCGTAGATCGTCTGAATCACTCTACACTTCTTGTAGGAGTGAGGACATGTCCTACTAGTTTGTAACAGGGGTCACCAGTCATCAGATTCCGGAGTGCATGACAAGTGTGTCGTCTGCTTGTTGAGGAATTCTGGCAGTTACATAATGTACAAGTCAATGACTGTATTTTGGGGAGGAGAGGCTTTTAGGGTTGTGGAGGTGAGCTGTTTTCCCGTGATGCTTTGCGCGACGTGCATTCGAGCGTTTGGTCTAGCATTTGCTATTACATTATACGGAAGTGTTTTTATTTATCAAGTAGTGCGAAGCGGATAGGTACTGTATAAGGAAGTGTTGACCCTAGTGTGGTCATGGGGTGGTGGTGTGTGTCTGCTGGTGATGCTTCGCGCGCGGTGGACTCTCGTGAGATGATGAGTACATGATGAGTAAGGACTATACGTTATTTAGAACTAAGGAGCGGGGATCGCAGCGCCTTCAACGTGACAAACAGTGACGTAATGAAGTCGTATGAGGTCATCGGATTGCATAATTAGTAGTTAATTTGCTTGCTTGATTAAAGACAAAAGATTTTTACAATCGTTCTTCTACAACGGCGAGGGAAATATAACGCTCCGTTTTTTTGTTTGTTATTTTCTTTGGAGGAGAGGGAGGGGGACTCGCCATAGCTGTATCTCGCTACGAGTATTTCTAAGCTACTCTAAGTGTATACCCTACAGGCGGACATGTTGATACCTGACATATAAAGGACAAAGGGAAAATGGGGGAAACTGGAGACATTGATTAGAACTAGGCTACAATAACCTGAACATATATTTGCACTTTCTATTAGCTACTATGATCAATTCATTCGTCGCAGTGGATCTTCCACTTAGTTGCCATTGGAGTGAACAGAAATCGTCACGGCCAGTGATAAGAGAAGCTGTTGGAGTCCATAAAGACGCCGTGACAGAGGTTTAATTAACTATTAAAACAGAATTGGCGTGTAGTATCACATTGTTTGGCTTTAATCTACGTTTGAAAATAAGTATCAGTCAAAGTAAAATAAACTGAATATTGGTTATTCAAAAGACGTTCGCTTTCTTTGAAAGCCTTGTAAATGTCTGGAGAATATACAACGAACGTATTCGCAAGTCGTTTGAATGCAACGAATATATTTTTGAATTTAAATGTCTTGTGAATATCTTGTCAGGTAAATATCTGACGAATATGTTTTGCAAATATGTCCCGATTGCGCAATGTCGTATATCACACAACTTAAATCACCATATACATTACTACAAGTAAGAACGATACACAATACGTTTGGAATGGATCGAATGTGTGTATTCGTCTATGGATAGATAATACGAGAAGAGAAACCAATATATATATATATATGACACGAAGTGCTTGTTTTCATATTCTCGACGTTGCCATATGTTTATATTGCAAGTATATCATTTTGTTCATTCGTCAAAACTTACAAGCCGCCCCCCCCCCCCCGCCCCCTCCCACACACACATTCACACCCTTCCTCAACATATATCAACAACATTTTCGTCTGCTTTAAACACGACAACATCAGATTATATTTTTACCGATTTAAAAAATGGGATTTTGTGTCCTTTTTACATTTAAAAAAAGCAACATATAGCGCGGCTATATACATGTACTCTTGACTTAGAGATGAGAGTTTCTGCTTCTGACCAGTCTTAAACGGACACCTGACAACAGTTGTCATATTCTTGGAGCTATATAGTTAGCGATTAATACTTTGTGAAGTATTTAAGACGAGATGGTGGTTTGAGAAGGTTTTTTCTGCTAGATCCGCCATGCCTCCCGGAGTAACACCAATCCAATTTATTGTGATGCTGTGCACTGCGAATTTGTAGCCTTATCTTATTGCATGGGAGGTGTTGACCTCCATTTTGTGAATAACACCATTGTGTGAACATGCGATTCAATTTGCGATATACATTTTTATACTATTGATAGATTTACTATTACACCATAGGAAATTGTCCGAAACAAGATTGATAAAACCTAAAGAAAGTATTACTGTGCTACTACAAGCTGCTTCAAAACTTGTAGAGAGTATCCATTAACCTACCCTTCTGCTACGATATACCCGACCGCTCTCTCCGGCGGAAGAACCACTAATACTCATACCACCATACAATATGTCAGAAAGACCAGTCCAGTCCGCGTTTGAACAGCTTTCAGAATACTTCAATCTCCAGACACGAGTCAAAGGAGCTTTCGGACTCCTTCAAACGTTTTAGACCGATCCAGTCCGAACAGCTGTCAGTTTCCTTCAAACTCCATACCGAGTCGAAACAGCTTTCAGAATACTTCAATCTCAAGACCGAGGCAAAGGATTTGCTTGTTTCAGAACAAGCCAGAGCAGTTTTCTGACGCCTTCAAACTCCAGAACGACTAAGAACAGCTAGCAAAATCGTTCAATCGCGAGAACAGCTCCTTACCTATTAAAATACTCATTGTATAACCATCAACAGATTGTTCTGATGGAAAGGATAAATGCCCTCGGTTACGACGGAGAAATGACTAGTCTTTGGCGATAGCAATATCCATATGCGTGCTAACAAAATAATATTTGAAGTCGTACGCTGTTATATCAACTCTTTAAAAACCAATAAAACTTCCAACAATATCTTCTACACACTCACGTCTACAGCATAGCACTTCTATGACCAACATACATTCCAGCCTACCCAGCAAACATTCTTTATTAATACTTGTATCTAGAATAATTTATACGGTTCCTATTTTGATTTTTTTGTTTATTGCTATTATTGTCTTTCTTTATCTATTTCTAGTGTGTTATTAGTATATACTAATGTACCTACAAACCTTATCTTTTTGTACTCTGTTCATGCCATATCCAATGTATTGATTGCGAGCGGAATTATAAAATATCTACATCGCTGTGTAAATAGTTCTTTTAATTCTCTTTATCGTATAGAAATGGTAGCTTACAAAGAACCACATAGTATGATACGGTTTAAGAACCTGTTTTATCCAATTACCTGTCGTTTATTGTCAAGAAAAACCCATATTTTAAATTAGATCTCAATATCATTTTAACACTGTGCCTTGCTCTTATGACATCGATATCCTTACTTCATTTAAAAGCAAATGTAGATCAATTTTATGCTGATTTTTCTTGCTTTGTCGCAACTTAGGGTTTCATTTTTACAATTAAATTAAACTTTGGTATGATTTTTATTTTTTTTTAATTTTTTTTATTATATGCAAATTATGTATTCTATAATTTTATCTGTTTCTATTATTATGTATTATTTTGTTATCATCACTGTTAATGGTTCCCTTGATCTGTATGAGCATGAAGTAATGAACTGAACTAAACTAAACAGCAGCTTTTAGACTCCTTCAAGCTCCATACCGGACTCACAGCAGCTTTCGGACTCCTTCAAACTTCACACCAGAATCACACCAGCTGATTAGACTGATTCAAACTTCCCACCAGACTCACAGCAGCTATCAAGAAGGAGGTGTCAATCTCTTCCAAACTCCAGAGCAGACTCACAGCAGCGGATTAGACTCATTCAAACTTCCCACCAGACTCACAGCAGCTATCAAGAAGGAGGTCTCAATCTCTTCCAAACCCCAGAACAGACTCACAGCAGCTATCAAGAAGGAGGTCTCAATCTCTTCCAAACCCCAGAGCAGACTCACAGCAGCTTTCAAGAAGGAGGTCTCAATCTCTGCCAAACCCCAGAGCAGACTCACAGCAGCTATCAAGGAGGTCTCAATCTCTTCCAAACTCCAGAGCAGACTCGCAGCAGCTATCAAGAAGGTCTCAATCTCTTCCAAACTCCAGATCAGACTCACAGCAGTTATCAAGAAGGAGGTCTCAATCTCTTCCAAACTCCAGAGCAGACTCACAGCAGCTTTCATACTCCTTCAGACTCCAGACCAGATTAAGAACAACTTTCGAACTCCTTCAGACTTCAGACAAGACTCAGAACATCTTTCAACCTCTTCCAAACTCCAGAGCAGACTTACAGCAGCTTTTAGACCCCTTCAGACTCCAGAGCAGAATCCGAACAACTTTCGGACTCCTTCCAAATCGAGAGCGAGTCAGAACCACTTTTAGATTCCGTCAAACTCCATAAATATCCAGACCAGCTTTCAGACTCTTAAATCACAGAACGAGTCAGAACAGAATTCAGGATCGCTCAAACTTAAAACCTAGTCTTACCAGATTTCAGGCTCCTACGCTTTAGACTCCAGATCGAGTCAGAACAGTTTTCTGATTTCTTCGAACGCCAGAACGCGTCACAATAGCTTCTAAGCTCGTTCAGGCCCCAGACTAGAGTCAGTACACCTTTCATACTCGTTCAAACTCCAGACCGAGGCAGAACTTTTTTTTGCAGCAATAACACTATCAAGAAGAAAATATGCAACCTAGAGTCAGTACACTAATGTAGTAAAATATAGCGTCACTGCTAGAAATCGTATATACCTTTATCTTTGCATTCCTTTTATTCGGGAATAAAGAAACATTAGCCAATAATACAATAAGTGTGATATATTTTATCGTATACAAACAACACACTCAAATCAGACAGAGAAACAACTAAGAGGAACTATGGCCAAATTATCTCCTGAAATATGTGCCTCGACAATGGGGGCTCTTTGCCTGCCTTTTTAATTCTTTATGTCTTTAGTCAATATTGAGTGCATAAAGGTGATGTTTGGATCTCCACGTCTATAGTGTAACATGGGATGTTTGATCTCTTTATCTGTAGTCACGACTGAGTGTGTAAAAGTGATGTTTGTTATCTATGCCTGTAGTCAAGAGTGAGTGTTTAAGTGGGATGTTTGATATCTATATCTGTAATTGAGACTGAGTGTAAAAAAGTGATGTTTGATCTACATAGCTGTTGTTCAGACTGAGTGCATAAAAGGAATGTTTGATCTACATTAATGTTGTCCAGACTGAGTGCATAAAAGGAATGTTTGATCTACATAGCTGTTGTTCAGACTGAGTGCATACAGGAATGTTTGATCTACATTAATGTTGTCCAGACTAAGTGCATAAAAGGAATGTTTGATCTGCATTAATGTTGTCCAGACTGAGTGCATAAAAGGGATGTTTGATCTCCATGGCTGTTGTCCAGACTGAGTGCATAAAAGGGATGTTTGATCTGCATAGCTGTTGTCCAGACTGAGTGCATAAAAGGGATGTTTGATCTCCATGGCTGTCGTCCAGACTGAATGCATAAAAGGGATGTTTGATCTACATAGCTGTTGTCCAGACTGAGTGCATAAAAGGGATGTTTGATCTACATGGCTGTTGTCTAGACTGAGTGCGTAAAAGGGATGTTTGATTTCTATGTCTGTAGTTACGAAAATAAGTGTATACGAGAGAAGTTTGAGATCTCGGGGGGAAATTCCCCTTACATCCATTGGTATGTACATACGTTGTACAAAGTTTTGTCACCCTGTGCTGCATAGCTCTGCTATTTAATTGCCAGCATCAATATTATATGTCTGTCCACCCATTGCTGTGCAATGGTCTTCGTGGAGGTTCTAATTTCTGTGATGATCAACATTCGAGATTCTCATTTGGTTACCATGGTAACTCCTATAAGTATAAGAGGCACTATAGCAACCGAATATATATAACATGACATTTTAAAAAAAAGCCTGAATACGCTAATTTTTTACCTCCATATTTGTATCCGGGATGCCGGAATAAAAGTGCTCTCTTCTTATTTTAATTCAAGAAATCTCTTAAAACACGACCACAAACATGTGAAACTACATTGTACAGAAGTTTTGGCAACGTATTCTCTTGGTTACAATATACTTTATGCGAATCCTCTCTAAATGAAAAATATTTTGATGTGCTTTGTTTAGCCACACAAAAGACACAATATATGCTTGTTAACATAATTTGTATGGAAACTAAACGTTCCCTGTAAACTTTTACAACAACAAATTGATTTCACCAGAAGAATCCCACAGGACATTATTCTCTTACAGGTGCTCATAAAACTACATCTGCTTTTAAAACATCTTCATAGCAGAATTCATAATTTTTTCTGTAACACCAAACGTCACAGGCGTTTGTAAAAAAAACTGTCACAGTAGAGTTTCTGTTCAACATTTGATTTGACTGCTGGGAATAAAACTTTAACGGTAGAGTTGGATATTATAGTATTAATTACTGCAGAGATAGATTTTTGTTCCAGTAAATAAGAAATAAATAAGAATAAGCATTGATTTTTAACTGGTGCTGTTGTGTGCCCTGTGAAAATATTTTTGGTCTTTATTCTTATCTCTGTTTTATCTTTATCCAAGTCGGTAAGAATAGTTAGTTAATTGTAGATATCATTAAAGTGCTAATCGTATATCATCTCAATCATACCACATGTGGTATAATCAACATAATTGACCAGAAATTGGCACAGATTTTGTTCTTTCCAATTGTGGGCATTGCGGATAAAGTAAATAGTTCTTGAGAATTATAGTACGTATGTATCTTACATGAGATTTTGAGAGGATTTGCTTTACTTATCGCTGTCAATAGAAGATGAGCTCATAATCTTCAATATTTCCCTTTTGTCCTTGTACTATATGCCCAAACACTAACATCAATTTTTGTCTGTAGAAATGAAATTTGAGATATATTTAACGTAGATTACTGAATTTTGCCTCCACTAAACTTTCTCAGCAATGAAACTCAAACTCATGCGTGTTATTCTAAAATAGGTCACGGATTCTACACATAATTTAAAGAAAATGATAAATGTCTGAAAGCAAACATTATCAGTAAGTAGTTTATCGATGTCCGGTCAGTTTTTGTTAACATTATTAGTCAGCAAAAAAAGAGAAATAGGTAGAGTGTTGAAGGGATAAGCATAATATTATTTTGGAGCAATACTCGTGACCCAGCCAGAGATATTGATATCAGGGTCAAGGATATTACATTTAAAGATCACATGAACGTGTTATCCGGATCTAGAGCCTGTGATACATCGCGTCTAGTAGGTAAGTGAACGCATCTATCATTCTTTACACCATTACACGCATCGCAATACTAAGAGGTTTAAAAAAATATAAGATTGTCCTATAATATGTGAATTTCCTGTTTTAATTTCCAACATTACACAGTTTACGCCATTAGATTATATCTATGGAATGTTAGTGATCAGCATACATTTGGGCTTAATTAAAAACCTGACCAACGGAGAAGTGTTTTTTATTCATAACACAGAGTAGGCCTACTTTCGTAAGACCGTCTTGTAAGTCATCCGTCCTGAGGGACGTCAGTGTTTACTAGACGGACTGACACTCGAGTGCGTGTTTAACATAACAATTTCTAGAACTTACATGTATGTTGATAAATTGTCTTTTATAGGTACATGTATCAGTCAAGAGCTTTGTATAACAACTTGCGAACAAGCTGTGATGTTTCTGTTTACAACTTTACAGTTATGTTTTCGCATACAACTAGACAGTAATGTTTTCACCTACAACTATAGACAGTTATGTTTTCACCTGCAATGACAAGCATAGACCGGCAAGCACTTTAAACCACACCACCTTAAGCTGGATTAACTTGAATAACAAAAAAAACAACAAAAAAACATTATGTTTAGGATACCCGTTTAAATAAGAAAACCAAACTTATTAGATAACTTATGATAAATTCCATTATCACCCCGACGATAAACGAAAACGGAGCACGGGTCTTTTCGTTATTCGATCATTTAATGTATGTATTATCGGAGCAGCAAACAGAATGTGGCGACGTCTTTAAATCGTCCGAAATGTCTGTTTAGCGCACTCTAACAATACATTCCCCTAACTCATGTAAAAGTGCATCTTCACTAGCCAAGAGTTTAATTCCGCGCTGCTTTGCATTACAACCCTTGGTGGATTATTCGCATATAATCGTACTCGGCTCCCACACTGTTAGAAGAATTGGGTCAAAGTGACCCAAAAAAAACACATCGATTTCGACCCAAAAAAATTGGGTATA
>JAQQZZ010089826.1:0-17908 GCA_030265115.1 Mopalia vespertina
CTCTATAGCTGAGTGATGCTATGGTCCTTCCAATTGTCTTGGATCGCACACTATTCATCTGTTCATGTAATGTAACAATGTATTTGTATATGGACCCTTTTTGAGTCTGAAATAAAGTATTATTATTATTATTAACACTTTTACAAATCTCTTTCTAGCCAAGGGTTGGGAGGGAGCTTCCTGTTGCCCTGGTACTTTCTGAGCTAAGGGACAACATGAAGCTAATCTGTTTGTGATGTCTTTGTTTTACGTTCTGTGATTGTCCTGTCTTGTCTTTGTTTGTTGCTTGTTGTGTCGGGGGTGGTTTCTTCCCCCATTGGGCTGGCATGCCATCATGTGAGTGAAATAACCTTAAGAACGACATTAAACAACAATTAAAACAAACAAACAAATATCTGTTTCTACGTAATTTTTCTCTCATCATAGGTTAATGTTTAACCGAAAAAATGTCTGGCTGGCCGAGAAATACAGGAAGTGGGCGGGGGAAGATGTTGTTAGGTCCAGGATCCAACTATTTCAATGCTAAACTGGAGCAGATGTCTGCACAACAAAGACTCATTGAGGAAAAAAAGAAACAGTTTGAGGCAAAAGCTGCCGATGCCCAGAGAAAACAAGAAGAGGCGGCGTTAAAGAAATTAGATGGGGACCTGGCTTCTTCTACTGTATCCCAGTCCACAGTTCCACCAAATAAATTGTAAGTGGGTTAAAGCGTACTGACAGGTTAAAAAGATCCGCCTTTTTGTCAAAATAATGATACTTGTTACGTTATGTTTGTTTATTTGATTCATTGATAAGAAAACTAGAACTATATCATTCTTAAAATGTTTGGGAACTGTCATTTCAGCCCTGAGCCCTAACTTGTTTCTGTGACATTGTATTGGACTTGTGATCAAAAAGATACCCCGGTTCATTTGTTCTCTGTGCGGAATCCAAACTATTAAGAATTTGTACAACATGTTTTCCTCTCGGTTTTCCAATGTGATCAGCTACGACAAAATAAATATTTACATCAGTATATATGATCCCCTCTGGATGTTATAGGCAGTATGATCAAAACATTGGAGGAACATTACTTTTCCAATTAATCCAAACATGTAAAATTTCTGGTTGTGTTGCTGGGACTTTTAACTCTTTGAAGTACATCACTGAATGGGCCTGTGCTGCAGTCTTTTTCGGCATAATCTTAAAATCGGTGCTTTAAAATTTTGTGAGATAACATAACAGTTGCATTTGCAGCTGCTATTCTGAAAAATTGCTTTATAATACAAACTTCATTGATGATCTAATTGACAAAATTTGTCAAAATTTGTAGCAAAATGCAAACACTGCAATTAATTTGGGAAACCTATAAATCGGTCCTCCTAAAATAAGTTTGCATAACCTTGGGAAGACCCTGTTCATTTAGTCTACCTCCATTTACGAAGCTTCAAATCTTTTTTGTTCTTATTTTGTTCAAACTGTAGATTTGGTCGTATGGGTAAAAGACCAGGGTTTGTTGGTAAACCAGTTGTTGATATAAAGAAATCCAAACCCATATCCAGTGACGACGCCCCACAGCGAGGACAGCATGGCTTGTTTGCTAATGATGGGAATTTTTTTGAAAGATTCAGAGAAATGCAAGAAAGAGCTAGTAAGTACTTTTTGCTTTTGTCATTCCGATATACATCATTCTCACAGATCTTCAAATGGGCTACATACAACCCTTCCTGGTGTAGAACAGTACTTTATGTGTTTTAAGTGGAGTTTTTGGAGTTTTCTGATCTGCATTCACTTGACCTCTTGGCAAGCACACCAGAGTGTTTAGTTGCACTACTGCTTTGAGCACTGATATCGTAACCCATATTCTTAGTGTAGTTTCGGGCACCCATTGACCCTGACGGAGCTTAAGGGCAATACGAAGCCAATCTGTTTTGATATATTTGTATTGCTTCCTGTGCTTGTCCTGTTTTCTCTGTTGCCAATGGCATTAAGGCTGGTTTCCTTCACCCATTAAGTTGGCATGACGTCATGTGAGTGGAATAGCCAAGTACAAAGCTATGTGGCTTGTCTTGTGATTTTTCTGTCTTGTTGGAATACACCAGTCATACAAGTGAAATGCCCGTGAGCATTGTGCAAAACACCAATCACTCAATCAATATTCACCCATTGTGCTGGCAATCTGTGAAATACGGTGTTGAACCCCAATTGAACAAACAGTGTTAGATTCTTAAATGTTTTTTTTCCAATACTACTGTAGTAGGGGGGGGACTTAGAAATGCTACTCGGTGTCTGTCAGTCCATCCTTCTCTCCGTCAAAACACGCTAGCTTAAAAACGAATTCACTGATTAACTTCAAACTTGTTATGTAGTTTCCTCTTGTTAAGATGATGGATGGTAATACATTTCACCAAATTCCTTTACATGAAATGGCCGTTGTTACATTATTTTAGAATATTCATGCCTGTCTGTGTTGTGAACACAACAAGTAAAGAATAAATTCACAGATTAACTTCAAACTTTGAATAAAGGGTCCTGCCTTTAAGACAATGGATGGGATCGAATATCACCAAGTTCTGTAAAACAACATGGCCGCCATTGCATTACCAAAGTGGCCTTCACTCAAATTCAGATATTAAATTCAGACTTCGCTCTTTCTGTCAATACCATAAATGTGGTTGTATTTCACTAAGTTTTACAAAAAATATTGACGACATTGCATATTGCACCAAAATGGTGATGGACATCAAAACTTTTACTCTTTGGCTCTATGAAGAAGAAAAAATAGTTCTTAAATAATAGTAGGAAAAGGGCATTTGACTGGGACTATCAGCATATTTAAAAAAAAAAATCCTTTCGTGGTGGACCTGCTAGCTACACGGCTTGTTTTACATGAATCTGCTCTCATCTGCTTTTGATTTTTAGCTATGATCCATCATTTCACATAAACAGGAAATATTGAATGTTTTGGATATACTGTATCTTTTTTACCTTCAGGTGAAGCAAAAGCAGCACAACGTAAAGCTCAAGAAGAAAGTGAATTAAAGAAAGTTACAGCTTCAAACCCTGTACCAGATGCCACTGACGCTCAACAAGTCACTGAGCAGACGTCTGTTCCATCTTCTGTCTCACCAGCAATATTACATGGACCTGAGCCCCAACCAGCACCTGCACAACAGCCAGCTCCGGAGCCTACTCCAGCTCAAACACCTCCACAGGCCCTGCTTTCTGCTCCCGGGCCTCTGCAGGCCCTACTTCCCACTCCAGGACCGCCCCAGGGCCTGCTTCCCTCACCAGCACCTCCACAGGGCCTGCTTCCTGCTCCAGGACCACCACAGGGTCTTCATCAAGCTCCAGCACCTCCACATGGCATGCATCTTGCTCCAGCACCTCATCATGGCCTGCATCAGGCTCCAGTGCCTCCACATGGCCAGCACCAGCCTCCAGCACCGCCACATGGCCAGCACCAAGCTCAAGCACCGCCACATGGACAGCACCAGCCTCCAGCACCGCCACATGGCCAGCACCAGGCCCCTGTGCCTCCACATGGCCAACATCAGGCTCCTGTGCCTCCACATGGCCAACACCAGGCTCCTGTGCCTCCACATGGCCAACATCAGGCTCCTGTGCCTCCACATGGCCAACATCAGGCTCCTGTGCCTCCACATGGCCAACATCAGGTTCCTGTGCCTCCACATGGCCAACATCAGGCTCCAGCACCACCACATGGACAGCACCAGGCTCCAGCACCACCACATGGACAGCACCAGGTGCCAGTTTCTCAACAGCCCCTGCTCCCTACCCCACCACCCAGACCCCTAATGGCTGAGCCAGTTCGACCTCCACCACAGCCCAATAAACCATCAATAGAAAGCAAACTGCTGGCTCTATCAGGAGCTAGTCCCCTACCCCAGCCACCCTCCATGTCTCACCCCCAAGGTATGCCTGCTAGGCACGCTATGCACTCCTATGGACGAGGCCCACCTCAACATCAGAGTCCTAATATGGGTGCTTATGGTCATAATCCTAACTCTCCAGTTGGTAACGGCCCTCCCCCAAATTTCCAGAGTGGTTTTCAGCAACATTCTGCATCATCAGCTTCTAATACTTTCACTGCTCAATCACCATCATTCTCTTCAGGCCCCAGAGGAGCGAATCCAGGATTTTCTGCTGGCCCTCCTCCTCCACCACCACCTCCCACTCAGAATATGTATAGAGGTGGGCACCCACCACAACAATCGAACATGCAGCAAGGACCCCCACCACCCAGATTCTCTGGTGGCCCCTTCTATAATACGGCGCCACCACCTCCTCCTCCTGGCCATGGAGCAAGACCCATGGGGCCACGAGGTCAACATCCTCCTCAAGGGCCACCACCTGGGCCACCTGCACAAGGACAGTCAGGACAAGGACAACCAAGGCAATTTGGTCCGGGACCACCACAAGGTACTCAACCTCCACCCCCTCCTAGTCAACTTGGTACCCCTTCCCAACATGGCCATCAGCCAGGTGGCTTTCAGGGTCCTCACAATCCTGGCAATCCACCACATCAGACTGGTTTTCCCTCTCACGGGCCACAAGGTCCACCTCCAGGCCCCCCAGGTCCACCCCATGGACCACCAGGTCCACCTCAAGGACCCCCAGGCCCACCCCAAGGTCCCCCAGGACCACCTCATAGGCAGCCAGGACCACATCATGGTCCTCCACCTCCCCCGGGTCCACCATCACACTTTCCTGGTCCAGTATTACAGCCATACCCTGACAATTCTAGACAAGATGAAGTCTATGATCCAACAAATCCAACAGCTGAAAGTGGTCCAGGTAATTAATACTTTCAGTTTTTTATAGAAATTATAATTGGACTAGACGATGAACTAGATTTGTGGTAGAAGATAAACAAGTGTAGAGAATAAACTAGAATTAGGGTACCGGATAAATGACACCCGAGAAAGAGGATAAACAAAATTTGAGGATAGAGGATAATCAATATTTGGAGGAAGGGAATAAGGAATTTGTCAATTTGGGGTTAAGATTTGTAAAAGTGAAAAAACAAGATTTGTATTTGAAGATAAGCAAGAGTTGGGTAAGGGACAGACAAGATTTGGGGTAAGGGACGAGCAAGAATTGGGGTAGGAGACAAGCAAGATTTGGGGTAGGGGACAAGCAAGATTTGGGGTAGGGGACAAGCAATATTTACTGTGGGATTGATAAGCAGGGTTTGGGGTAGGTTATAAGCAAGATTTGGTTTTGGGTATAGCAGTTTTTCCAGGAAAGGTGAGCTATCTCTCCCACACTGGTCTAGAGGTATCAGGTGAGAAACAGCAGAGCAAACAAAGGGGAAGTAAATGCACTAAAATTCAGGCCCCAAAAATGTAAATTTGACCTTACAAAAAGTACTGTACTAATAACTGCATTTGGTGATCGATCTGTCAAAGTGCAAACAATGACAAAATAGGATATGGGAATTTATTTCTAATGTATACAATCATGTGAGGATTAAATCAAGATTACAAATAATGTCACAATATTATTTATTAAGTGAACTTTCCAACATTATGATAATGCTTCACATCTTGGTTGTGCTTATGTCAATTATTGTTGGAATAAAATTTGTCATATAAGTGAAATACCCTTAAGCACGGCCTTAACACCAATCAATCAATCAATTAATCATCCAATTTGTTTAGTACTGATTTTTGTTGATTTTCATACTTCTAGTAACCATATGTGTTCTGTATTTGTAGCCAAAAGGATTAAGGATGAACCAAATGGTCATTTTGGTCGGCACTTACCAAGGTAGTTTTTGTCCACCACTACTATAGTAGGGGGGGGACTTAGAAATGCTACTCGGTGTCCTTCAGTCTGTCCGTCCGTTACAAATGTTTGTGAACACGCTAGGTTAAAAACAAATTCACTGATTAATTTCAAACTTGGTATATAGCTTCTTCCTGTTAAGATGACGGATGGGATTGCATTTCACCATATTCCGTTAAACGGAATTACCGTAACTTTATAAAATTCATGCCTGTATGTGTTGTGAACATGATAAGTAGAGAATAAATTCAGGGATTAACTTCAAACTTAGTATGTACCTTCCTCTTATTACACAATTTTAGAATTTTCATGCCTGTAGATGTTGTGAAGTAGAGAATAAATTCACGGATTAACTTGAAACTTAGTCTCCTGCTATTAAGACAACATTTCATGAAATTTCATAAAACAAGATGGCTGCAATTGCATTACTTGACAGTATTCATGTCTGTAGGGTCATGTATGTTGTATTATTATTTAATACAGGCTTTATTTTTTCCAAATTTTGCGTAACCCGTCTACCTTTTGCGTGAATTTTAACCCACGTAACCCGTCATTCCGGAACAAATTTCCCTGAACAATCGTTCTCGTGAAAAGGTTACGCCAAATATACTTCCATGTTGTTTGTCTTTTGAGACTGGCCGTGGCTTAGTGGTAGCGCGTGCGCTACAGTTTAGTTTAGTGGTCAGCATGTCCACCAACTTATCCTGTACTTCAATATACCTTCCACAGGTTTGAGTCCATCTGTCTACCATCAGGTGTACGAGTGACTCTGAAGATGGGTTCTGACAATCATGTGGGAGTTTTTTAGGAGATTTCCTCTCAGTTTTCCACCGCTATTAGGCAAGGGACAGTGTGAAGTGGACAATCTGTCGTCCTATATGTGAAATACTTTTGAGTATGATGTTAAAACCCCAATCAAACAAACGAACCATTCGGTTTTCCACCTGCGGGTGGTTGGAGGGAGCTTCATGTTGCCCTGGTACTCTCAAAGCTAACCAATCTGTTTGTGGTGTCTGTATTGTGTCCTGTTTTTGTTCTGTATTTGTCCCGTCTTGTCTTTGTTTGTTGCCAGTGTGTCAAGGGTGGTTTCCTTCATCCATTCGGCTGGCATGTCGTCATATAAGTGAAATACCCTTGAGTACGACGTAAAACCCGATCAGACAAACAAACAAATTGGTTTTCCACCTTTTTTAATCCACTGAATGGGATGTAAAACACTAATCAATCCATCAATCCACATTGTTTAAGTACTTTATATATGGGAAATACCTCCGGTACAAACCTGTGATCATACGACGTTAAACCCCACTCAAACGATCAAACAAACAAAGATAGTCACACAACAAGTAATCTGTGTAGTGATACAGCAAATCAGGTATATGATGGGAGTCACACGATGTGGCTCCAGCAATCGGATGGTTTTTATGACGTTTCCTCCCACTATCTTTAAGCAAGGAAAAGTGTGAAATGGACAATCCATCATCATATAAGTGAACTACTCTTGAGTATGACGTTATACTCCAATGAATAAAGCCCTGGGGCCAAGGGCAGTTTGTTTGAAGAGAAGCGATGCTGTCTTTACTTAGTACTAAGGAGGAAAAGTAACTTTCCAACATTATGGAAACACTTCACATCTAGGTTGTGCTAGTGTAAATTTTTGTTGGGATACACTGCCGTCATATAAGTGAAATACCCTTAAGCACGGCGTTATACACCAATCAATAAATAAAACAAATCTAAAGCAGAAACCATTGTATTTCAGTGAAATAAACCAGAGCATGGCAAAAAGCAGCCAGCAGACAAACTTAATTTCTGACGTTCATGTATGCTTGTGTTTCAGCATGAATCCAAACTCAATGCCAGTGAAAAGGGAGCCTGGTTTTATTAAAAATGAAGAGCCAGGTAGGTTATTTATGGAGATTAAAACGAGGTCAACTGAATGGTGACTGGCGGAGGATTGGGAGGATGCTTCCTGTTGCTCTGGTACTTTCAGAGCTAAGGGGCAACGGCAAGCTGCTCTGTTTATGATGCCTTTGTATTACGTCCTTTTGATTGTCCTGCATTTGTCCTGTGTTGTCTTCACCCATTGAGAGGGCACGCCATCATATGAGTGAAATAACCTTAAGTACAGCGTTAAACCCCAATCGAACAAACCAAATGTTTTGACTGTTTTCATTTACTGGCTCAATTGTTGTTATTATACAACCAATATACAAATCTTTGGTGTTTACCAGTCAAAATTAATGATAAGGGGAAAAGAAAGTAATTGAATAAGTTCTCAGTTGTATTGCCTGGATTTACAGATTTCATTCAAAATCAAGGTGCCATAGAATGATCATACAGTATTGTAGCAACTTTCAAAGCTTGAAAAAATTCATAATGCTAAGTTTCCCCCTGTGGCGTTTTTGCCCTGCTCTGGGGTTGTTCCCGGGTGTAGATTCTCGTTGAGGTGAGGAGGGGAAGCAGTCAGAACGTAGGATACTGATAAGGGTGCTTCTAGTTTTTCCACCAGAGGACCAAGTGCTGATTGACCAGCTAGCGGCCTATGTGGCAAATAATGGGCCGGACTCTGAGGACAGAATGAGAGAAGATAACAAGGACAACCCCACATATAGGTAATATCTCTTATGGCTTAGTGGTTAGCAAGTACCGTCCATGTTTTTCGAGTCCGCCGGTCGACCAACAGGAATATGAGTGAGCCACACAATGTGGCTCCGGCAATGGCCAGGCAGAGGTGGTTTTTACCAGGTTTCCTCTTTCTTTCCACCTTATTTAAGCAAGGAACCATGTAAAATGGACAACCCGTCATCATATAAGTGAAATACTCTTGAGCACAACGTTAAACCCCAATCAAACATACAAACTTAATTTTTACCAGGTCATCTGCTGGGCCCATTCCACAAAGCATTTCCTTCACTGAAGTCACAATGGTTAAGGGTCCTCAAATTTCTCAATTTAGAATTTTAACATTTAATATTTGGGCATTATTATAATAATAGAAGTAAGTTATAATTAAATGTTAGTTAACGTATAACAAAATTAAGACCGATAGCAAAAGTCTCAAATATGCATATAACCATTCTGATTACTGCATTTGAGACTACAGATTCGCGTATATGAAGTTCTGTTATTTCATCTTCAGAATAAAAGTATACAAATCAAACAGGGGTTTTGAGTTTATGACGAGTGATGTCACTTAAATAAAGTTTTCAGTTATAGCAAGGGAGGGACAATACATGATTATAAATATGGGCGGTATAGGCAATATTGCAAATTAACAGGCTAAATAAAATCTTAGGAATTTCGTTTTCCCACAGCTTGAAATATTATGTTTTGCAAATGTAAGAATTTCAAAGCTTTATTTTTTTTCTGAAAACCAACAACCTGCATTGTTAAAGATTTCCCTGCCGTAAAGTGACTCATTTTGCAAAGGGATGTCCCTGTTGTCATAAGGAAATAACAGCCTTCATTGGGCATTATGGTTTTAGAAGAGCCATACTGTATTTTCTTAGTAGTAGAGGAACATTAGTTTTCAAACAGAGCTAAACACATCACATTATTGGATTGTTAAAGCGGCTATACATTGCGGTTTTAGCCAGATGTCACTATACTGTGATTGGGTGGGTAATCAAATCAGAAATTGGTGCTTGCATTGAATCTTGCAGCTACATGTATACAGGACACCACTGTAATATGAGTGAATTTACATTTAGTACGACACTGCTGGGTTAGAAATTGCCACTGGTTTCGAGATTAGTAAAAACAAACAATGATTTACCAGGCCTATCAGACCAATGTTTTATTCTGACATTTCAGTGTTTGATACTACATGTAATACAATGTGGCAGAGGGTTGGGAGGAAGCTTCCTGCTGCTCCAGTTCTCTCCGAGATGTTTGTGATGTCATAATGTATTGGTCCTGTCTTGTCTTCTTTTGTTGCCAGTCATGTTGAGAGTGGTTTCCTTCACCTATTGAGCTGGCAAACCATCATGTTATTGATATAACCTTAGGTCAGGGGCTTAGCCAGAAATCAAAAGTATGGTGTCCAAAATGGTCATTTTGCTTCACATTTCAAATAACTGTGTGTCCAATTTTGACAGTTTTCCTATCTCCTGCATGTTAAAGTTTCTTAATACAGGGTGTCCAAATGAGGCAATTGTTCACTTCAGAGTGTCCATTTGGATGGGTGGACGGGTGTCTGCCTAAGCCCTTGATCAGTAGTCTGAAATGCTTTCCAGCGAGCCGCTGAATATTGGATTGCTTGAGGGGTTTAATGCCGTATTTAAGATTATTTCAGACATGCCAGCCGAAAGGGTGAGGGAAATCACCCTAAATGCCACTGGCAACAAATGAAGACAGGACAACCACAACATGCAATACGATGACATCACAAACAGATTGGCTTAATGTTGCCCTTGAGATTTGAGAGCACCGGGGCAACAGGAAGTTCCATCCCAACCCTCTGCCAGAACATTAAAGGAGGTTGGAGGCAATTCAGAGAGCAACTGCAAGGCCACATCTATGCTTTATATTTTAACGTTAAAAAGATAGTATTCTTTGTTGCCAAAATAAGATTGATTGATTAATTGATGTCTTGTATGGCATGCAGGTATTTGACTAATATGACAGTGGTGTATTCCAACAATAATTGAAACTAGCACAACCAATATGTAAAGCGTTTCCATAATCTTGGAAAGTTAATTTCCTCCAATTTTAAGTAAAGACAGTATAAGTACATGTAGTCCTACAAAAAATTGCCCTTAGCTAGAGAGCTGCCAAAATAATAAAAACATGAACCAAACATTTACATAAACATGTTAATTTGTGTATTTGAACATGTTTGCAGGAAGCAATGTTAAAGAATGACTGATTGGTTGATTGATTGGTGTTTTACATCATGCGTAAGGGTATTTCACTTATAAGTTATATGACGGTGGTTTATTCTAACAATAATTGACACTAGCACAACCAACATGTGAAGCATTTCCATAATATTAGAAAGTTAATTTTCCTCCAGTGCTAAGTAAAGTTACTCTTCAAACAAACTGCCCATAGCCAGAGGGAATGATTGATTGAGGCTGAGGATACTCTAAAAGGTTTAATTTTACAATGTACTTACATTCAGCAGAGTGCAGCGTAACTGATGGCCACATTACCATGGTGATATAAATAGCAATGAACCAAAATGAGACGAGCGGAACAAAATAATAAAACTGGTAAGGTCGATTCATAACAAAACACAACAACACCACCAACATATTCAGGCGGAACAAAATCTGAAAAAAGAAAAATAATTCATTTGATTACTAATATATTTTATTTCCAGTTTTATTTGACTGTGGGTTCCATTGATATGGCAGAGCCCAATTAGTGAAAAAAGATCAACTTTAAAGTCACAGACAAGAATTATGGGGTTTTATAATATACTTTGGTTGTTTTAATAATCTGACGACATGCCAGCCTCACGCCAGAGTAATGTCCCTTGGGCAAATTACATGTACATTGTCACTTTATGGCAAGGATTGGCTTGTTTGTGTGATTAAGTTGAATGTCGTACTCAAGGATATTTCACTTATATGACCACGGATTGTCCACTTCACACCATGGTGGAAACCTGAAATGAAACCTCATAAAAACCACCCCAGCGATGTACCTGATGGTTAACAGGTGAATACGATCCTACATCGAAGTAGGATTAGTAAGGGCACTCTCTAACCACTATGCTACAGCCCTGTGAACACGATGTTGGCCACTACACAAATTTTAACATAGGCTCTGTGGGAAATATAGCCTAAATATCAATAAAACTTATGAATTCTGTTTCCCATAGCTTAGAATATTAATTTTTGCAAAAGAAATGTTTATAAAACTACATTTTTCTGTAAACAGACTACCGGCGACGTTACAGCATAGGTAGCGTCACTTTGCAAAGGGACATCACCTTGCTGTCCTAATGTCATAATTTGCTACTAACATATCGATGAGCGTATGCTTGTTTGAGGTATGATGCCATAATTTTGGTTATTTCACTCACATGACATGTGCTATGCGAATGGGTGATTGTTTGAATTGGGCTTAACGTCGTACTCAAGGGTATTCCACTTATATGATGACGTTCCAGCCCAATGGGTGAAGGAAACCACCCTTCACACCACTGGCAACAAACAAAGACAAGACAGGACAAATACAGGACAATAACAGGACGTAATACTGACACCACAAACAAATCGGCTTCCTGTTACCCTTTAGCTCTAAGAGCACCAGGGCAACATGAAGCTCCCTCCAACCACCTGCGCGAATGGGTGAAGAAAACCAGCTTTTGTCACCACTGTCAACAAAGAAAGACAAGACAGGACAATCAGAAGATACAAAACATGTCCCATCAGATCGACTTTGTTTAGCACCCTCAAGCCACCCACTTGTACCATAGCATAAATTTGCTAATTTGCTTTGCAGAACTATTCAACAAATCGGATATATGTTGTCACTTGATACAGAGGTCATTCGTCAACTGTTCTCAATACAAATTTTCTTCCAAATTTACAATTGGGCAGGTAATATAATTAAACAGATGACAATAATGGTTGGTTTGTTTGTTTGCTTGATTGGGGTTTAACGTCGTACTCGAGGGTATTTCACATATATAATGACAGATTATCCACCCCCATGATTGCTGGAGCCACAACGTGTGACTCGCTCATATACCTCAGGATCGACAGACAGACTAGATCCTGTGAGCAGTACATCAAAGTAGGATTAGTAAGCGCACTCCCTAACCACTAAGCCACGGCCGCAGGCCTGAAAATAACGGAGCAAAAGCAATGCAACACAATTTGACGAACAAAGCAAAGCCTGCTACAGTGAGATATGAATAATATGCAAATGAGAGAAAAAATCGAGAATAGAAGAGCTTCAAAATAAATTTTAAAAAAGTACCAAAATATTTGCAAAGCCACCAAGATATACAAGTACATACCAAAATTACCAAATCACAACCAAAATGGGTTAATCACAGAATGAATGGTTAAATCAAGATATATATGGGGAAACAACAAATTAAAAGGTTAATTCGGTAACTAAAGAGTAAATCACAAGTTATAAATCATGGTTAAATCACAAAGTAAATGAATAAATCAAAACCACAATAGTTAAATCACAAGAGAGAAATGGTTAAACCACAATCTAAGTAGGTAAATCAATAACTAAATAGTTTAGTAAATTGGTATTAAAATCTCTAACTGAATTGTTAAACTACAAAGTAAACAGGCAAATCACTAACTATATTAGTCAATCCTAAAATGTTTATTTTGTTTGATTGAAGTTTAATGGCGTACTTAAGGATATTTCACTCTTATGACAATGTGCTAGCCAAATGTGTAAATGAAATGCCTTTCAACACCAGTGGCAACAAACAAAGACAAGACATGAAAATTGCAGACCTAAAATCTACAAAGACATTACTAACAGATCGGTTTAGTGTTGTGCTTGTTAGTTTGAGTAGCACTATAGTAACAGGAAACGCCTGCTGAATGCCCAGCATAAATATAATGAGAAAATCAGAAACTAAAAGGTTAATTCGGAAAATTAATGGTTAAATCAGAAGCTAAAAGGTTAATTCGGAAAATTAATGGTTAAATCACAAAGTAAAAGGTTAAATTACAAACTAACAGGTTAAATCACAAGATTTATGGCTGAATAACAAACTAAACGGTAAATCACAAAGTTAAAGGTTAAATCACAAACTAAATGGTTAAATCACAAAATTAATGGTTAATCAGAAAGCAAATGATAAAATCACAAACTAAATGCGTAAATCTAAAGGTAAATATATAAAATACAAAATAAATTGGCAAATTTAAAAAATTAAAACACGAACAAAATTTAAAAAATACGGAAAATAACACAAAAATGATTTCAGCCATAAATCATCCTGGACACTTTAAGACAAAAGGTGTAATAAAAAATGTTAATAAATTAATTCTCATGCTGGTTTGTCAACATTCATTAATCCGTAATAGTTAAGTGTTAACTTCTGAGAAATACACAAGTTAGTAAATTGCATAGTAGTATCAATTGGTTTGCAATTGCATTTAACCCCTGTACAAGGTATTTCAATTATATGCCAGTGGTGGGCTTCCATTAGTAAGTACTAACATTGTACTACAAACAAGCGTGAAACTTCGTGGTATGCTCTGTATGAAAATGAGTTTAAAATATACCATATCAAGAGAACATGGGGTCTTGCTTTCTAGAAACAACGATGGTAGAAGCCTGATTATCTGCTTCATAGTGGTTAGTAATCAAGCTGCAACTCGGCTAGATTAGACAAAAAGCTGAGCAAACAGCCAATACAAAATCTATGCAATACCCAGAAACCAACTAGATTTAACCTATGTTTAAGTAACAAGGTAAACTCCATAACAATCTCCCACCCACCCACTATCATCTGATTTCAAAATGGAGGACCAAAACAATATTCCGTGGGCTATGAAAATGTTCATTGATATAGTAAAATATTCAATGAGGTAGTAAAAGATTTTGAGAGGTAAATAAAGAACTGATCTGCTTGACCAGTTTTTTATTTTGAAATTCTTACTTTTGTTAGAGATCTAGTATAGCATTACTTCAATAACGTAGTTTTTAAAATTTAAAAAATCTTGAGAAAAAGAATAATCTAAAATCAGAAATTCTGTCAGTTGAATTGTTGCATGCCAAATCGGCCACTTACTTCCAGGAGCCTACGCAAACTGTTCGTTCTCGTGCGCCAATAAAGACATGTGTGACGACAGCCGTGCTGAAAGAAAAATAAACAATGGAGAGGAGAGAGGACAAGGGAGGAAGCGAGTCCATTCGGGACCAGATTACTTAATCTGACCGTTAAATGGGAAGAAAAGAAATAACTAAAGGCAGTCTGAATATATAGTCTGTAATCAGCAGTTTATCAAAATGGTGTTCGTAGTTTGTGGATAGCTTTCCTAATCAAGTTACAGCCAATTTAGTAACTGACTTGGTAACTCATGTATGGTGGACCTTCCATGCCATATCATTTTTTATCTAAAGGATTGACTCCTACATGTATTCAATAAATATCCACAATTATTGTCACCAAAACAGTAGATCTCAATAAATTGACAAAAAATTATTGTGAAATGTTTTTGGTAAATACTTGGTAGAGTAATAACTGTTGATTACAAACTGTCTGTCCAGACAGACTTTATTTTTATGTTTTCTTCCCCTTTAAAGCTGATTGGTTTAACTGATTGGCCCATCAGTTAATTGATTGGTTGATTAGTCGATTTTTTGATAGACTGGTGTTTAATGCTGCTGTGTTAAAGGGTTTTTCAATTATGGTGATGGTGGGTATTAAAAAAACAGCCCCACATAAAATGTCAAGCATTTTGCTCTATGGTTAAATTAATATTTATCCAGTTCAAAGCAATGACTATATTAATTTTCTTGAAATACTATTACAGCCAAAAGGTTGATTGATTGGTTGATTGTTATTTTTAATTTTAATGTATTCACCAAAGACACATATAACATAAATATGATTTGAGGTGAGATTAAAGTTCCAGGGAATTGGTGCTTTATGCTTTGTTTAAGGGTATTTCACTTACATGGCGGCAGTGTTTTCCAACGATAATTGACACTAGCATAACCAAACTGTTGGAAATTTAATTTTCCTCCAGTAGTTAGTAAAGACAGCATTGCTACTCTTTAAACAAACTACTCTTAGCCAGAGGGTATTAGGTAAATAGGAAGGTTATTCCACTCTACAGGGCCTTTTACTGTTAATGTAGATGTTTATAAAGAGAGATTATTTGTAGATTATAATTTTGGGATTGGGTAGAGT
This sequence comes from Mopalia vespertina, assembly GCA_030265115.1. Lineage (NCBI taxonomy): Eukaryota > Metazoa > Mollusca > Polyplacophora > Chitonida > Mopaliidae > Mopalia > Mopalia vespertina. Next base: position 15,644 of record JAQQZZ010089826.1, read on the forward strand.
ACTGGTGAATGTCAGATTGGTGAGAAAAGAGCAGTTGAGGACTAGCAGAAATTGGTGATGGAAGAATTTATGATCATTGAATAAACAAGAGAGATTGTTCAGTGGATAAATATCAAGTAGTTAAAGCTGTTAAAAGATAGGAGTACGGCAGGAGCTTAGCCAGAAATCAAAACTACGGTGTCCAAAATGGTCATTTTGCTTCACTTTTTCAGTAACTGGATGTCTAATTTTTTTTACAGTTTCCCTATCGCCTGAATGTTTAAGTGTCTTAAAACAAGGTGTCCAAATGTGGCAATTGTTCAATTCTGGGTGTCCAAAGGACAGGTGAACACCCCTCTGCCTAAGCCCCTGGAGTAGAGGGTGATAATTTGGGGGTAAATGTTATGATCCGAATAGCCTATTTCTGAAGGAGGACGAAAGGTTGAAGGTGTTTTTACAAGGTATTACCAGGCAGGGTGATAGAATAAGTTAATAGATATAATATGAGATGTCCCGAATAGTTTATCATATAAAATGATGCCTAAAAATCTGAATTCTTTTACTTGCTCAATATTTATGTTGTTAATTTTGAGAAATGAATGATGAGGATTTGCAGACTTTATTCCTGGTTAAATAATCATAAATTTTGTTTTGATAGCATTTAAGGAGAGTTGATTTGCTTTAAGTCAATGCTGGATGTTATGCAAATAATAATTGTTTGTTTGATTGATCGATTGATTTAATGATTCATTGATTGACCGATTCATTCATAGGTTGAGTGATTTATTGATAGGTTGAGTGAATGACTGCTTCATTGATTGGTGTTTTATGCCATGCTCTAGGGTGTTTCAATAACATGAACTGACTTGTACACCAGCACAACTATAGCATGTTCTAAAAGATACCTTTATGATGCTGCTGTACCGGAACACTATAAAAAAAATCTTGAGGATTCCTCATAAAATAAAAACAGAGGTACACTTCTTACAGACTTTACAGACTGCTAAAAAACACTGTGCTGAATGCTGTAAGTTTGTACATTACTTTAGTTGATATTTCGTTTAATGCTGTTGAGTCACTCATTTAAAGACATGCCAGCAATATAGATGATAGAAACCACTGGCTGATTGATGGATTGATTGGCTGACTGATTGATTGATTGGCTGATTGATTGATTGATGGATTGATTGGCTGACTGATTGATTGATAGATTGATTGATTGATTGGTTGATTGATTGGTTGATTGATTGATTGGATGATTAAGGCATGCATAAGGGTTTATAGCTTATAAGACAGTACTTCCAACAGTGAACACTAACACGCCCACACAGATGTAACGCCTTATACAAGTTACCGATAGAAAAGTAAAGCTCAATATGAATATATCAAACAACTGACACATCTCTATGGATAAATTCTTTCTTCACTTAGGAGAAAAATTTGGTGTGAAGCTTCACATGGTTTTTAAGTCATGTGAAAACAAAATACCCAGATATTTATGTGAAAATCAGAATAACTCTGGTGTTAAAAATTAACGAGACAAAGTTCACATTTTGTTAGCTTTCGGATAATAAAATTATCTTTGATCAAGCATATGGTAAACTATGGTTACACCTAGGGTTTCATGTACCATGATTGATTTATTGATTGATTTGTGTTTTATGCCGTGTTTAAGGGTATTTCACTGGTATGATGACAGTTTTTTTCCAACAATAATTGAAACTAACACTACCATAAAATGTCAAGTATTTTAATAAAGTTGGAAAGTTAATCTTCCTCCAGTCTGAGTGCTTAGTTTTTTTGTTTGTTTGATTGAGGTTTGACGTCATACTCAAGGGTATATCACTTATAGACGATGGATTGTCCGCTTCACACTGTTCCTTGACCAATTATGGTGGAAAACCGAGAAGAAACCTCGTAAAAAACACCACATCGTGTGACTCACTCCTATACCTGATGGGCAACAGGTCGACTAGATCCCGTGAATGGTGCATCGAAGTAGGATTAGTATGGTCCCTAGCTAACCACTAAGCCATGGCAGTGGGCTGAGTGCTAAGTTAGGACAGCATTGCTACAATCCAACAAACTGCCCTTAACCAAAGGATTGGTGAGGCTCTGAAAGACTGACACACAAAGAGTTTGCTCTGTGATCAATTTTATTTAAGGCCATCCATAATAGTTTATATGTTTCCCGTAACCCTACCTACCCAAAAAATTCAAGGTAAAAAAAAAGAGAATGGTAGGTATTTCTTTTTTTTTTTGCCGTTTTTCAGAAAATGAAGAACT
>JAQQZZ010089847.1:0-17906 GCA_030265115.1 Mopalia vespertina
ATCATATCAATGAAATTAGCCAAAGTACAGTGCTAAACCCTGATCAAACAAATCATCATATCAATGAAATTAGCCAAAGTACAGTGCTAAACCCTGATCAAACAAATCATCATATCAATGAAATTAGCCAAGGTACAGTGCTAAACCCTGATCAAACAAATCATCATATCAATGAAATTAGCCAAAGTATAGTGCTAAACCCTGATCAAACAAATCCAAAATGTTTTCACCCTTGTAGATGGGATCAATAGCTTGGTTTATTTATTATTTTGTCTTCTTACCATTACTAATAAACCTAGCTAATTTATAGGTGAAGGTGGCAATAAACAATAATCAATAAATCTGGAAAACTCAAATAACTGCTCCTCTGCCAATCATGGTTCCAAAACACTGCGAGAGATATCAGAAACATGATTTGTTCTAAGAGGATGTATACTTTGTATTTTATTTATTTTTTATTTTATTTTTTTTGCTTTTTGTTTTAGGCCTGTTCTCATTGTGGTTTCAAACATGCTAAGGAGTACAACTGGAAGAATCGTGCCATTATCATTACAGCCGACTACGCTAGTAGTGGGCTTTATAACTTTATTGTGCCTCTGCGATCACACGCTCGACCCAAAAATACTCTCAATCCCATTGTCCTCATGCTGGAAAGCAGGTTAGTTTGCTACAAAATGTTTTTCTGGGGACCGGGGGGAGGGGTTCTTTTTAGGGTTTGGTTTTTAACAGATAAATATTAATTTTGTGTAAAACGAAAACATTATGATATTGATCATTTTTTTGACGATATGTAAGCCGATTCTGATGGTCGTGAGTTGGATTCCCGGACATATTTGATAAAAAAAATTTATACTTTTTCTTTCTTCTGAATTTCAGCCCTGATACTAGTTTTCTGGAGACAATATGTTTCTTTCCCATGGTATATTGGATGATTGGTTCTATAGACTGGTGAGTTAAACACAGAACCGACTGACCAGGGGCCAGTTGCTCGAAAGATGATTAGCAGCTAACACCAGATTAAATCGCTAATACCGGGTTAGAGATAGACCTTCAACATGACGTGACGTCATCAAATAACGGATTAAATTTAATAACGCTTTGAGCAACTGGTCCTAGGGGCCTATTGATCAAAGCACTATTAAATTTAATCCGGTGTTAGATGACGTCAAGTCATGTTGAAGGTCTATCTCTAACCCGGTATTAGTGATTTAATCTGGTGTTAGCGGCTAATCGTCTTTCGAGCAACTGGCCCCAGTGTACGATTGCTGGAAATGGTATTAAATTTAATTCACTATTAGATAACATCACGCCATGCTGAAGGCCTGCCTCTAACCTGGTATTACCAATTAAATCTGGTGTCAGCGGCTAATTGTCTTTAGCCCAACTGGCCCCATATGTTTCTTTCCCTTGGTATATTAAATAACGAGCAGAACTAAAAAAAGGTTGACACAAAATATACTCCACATATTTGAAAGAAACCATGTACCCATGTATAAGTTTTGGCTCTTTGTAACTTTTGTCATGATCGAGTTACAAACAAGTCTCTGTTGAACCCATCATAAAATCTGTTAGGTGCCATATAGATGTACTTAGAACAGCAGAGGGTCAGTTTTGTATTAAACTGAGTGATAACAACAACAACAAACCAATAAACTTTTGGAAAGAATCAAAAGCTAATAGTTAGGATTTTATTGGCAGAGGATCAGTTTTAATATTTAACTGAAGTTTTTCCAGTGAGTATTTTTTCTCCAATACAGGATTTTTTTTTCTATTCAAGTTGGTTCAGAAATCAAATTTTGTTTTTTCTTTTGAAATTGAATGTTTTTTTCTTGAAATGGGTGGATATTGAATATTTTGGGGCCAAATTGATTATTTATTCAATCAACGGGCAGTTAAGCGGCCTAGAGATTTGACCTCTGACAATAAATAGCTCCATTGGAACACAAAAATCTTGGAGCCAGGGTTAAAACTTCCCAGTCAGTCGCATGACATATACAATAGTCTTGGAGGACACTGAAATGCAGAAGGCTGGATGGTTTAGAAGCCAGAGGTTTTTTGTCTTTAGTTTTGAGATGTGTAGATCTGGAGATCTGTTTCACAATGCTTCTGCAAATTTGCCCACATGCAGTTACTACACTGTGTGACGTTCAGTAGGGAAGTCACCATGGTAACTGCATTTGTGAAATGTTGCCAAACCTTTCGTGAAACTAGCCTCATGATACCCATACAGGTCTCTGGAATTATTTGAGTTATCCTACTAACATAATTTTGTCCCAAAAATAACAAAAAAATGAAATGTTTACTTTTTTCTGATTTCAGTTTGGATGATTTGTTACGGGCTGGAATTAACTTAGCTGATAATGTGGTCATCGTAAACAAGGAGTCCTCAAACTCTGCTGAGGAAGAAACACTTGCTGATTGTAACACGATCGTGGCCGTCCAAACCATTTTCAGGTATGACAAAGATCCAGGGGTGGCAAGGAAAAGTTGTAAAGTGGTAATCTAATCATTAAACCCAAACCGAAAATTGACTGAGACATCGGATCGTCATACCTATAAAAATATAAGTTAACAAGCAGAGCGACTTAAGCAAATCCTCATATCTCTGGAGTGGGTTTCATTAGTTGTTCCCCTCCTGCTAAAGACAGAATGTTCTGATTTCAGCCATGATCTGTCTACCCAGCACTGGAGGAATATTAATTTTTCAACGGAACAAATTATTGACATTTAATGGCAGTGTTTGTGAAGCCATTACAGTTGGTACATTCTCATCACATAAGTGAACACGATGTAGCACAATGTTGAATATCAATCAATCAATCAATCAGCTGGCTGTATATTGTTCTGCTGATTCATTCAGAATCACCAGTGGGGTCATCCAATCGCAGGATTTTCTCTTCTTTTTCTATTCTCACATTTACATCAAACGCAGGTGAGGAAAAGTCATTATCGTGTATGGTCAAAAACCAGAAAACAAAAGAGTGTTTGTCGACCTTCAGGTACATGAGTGAGTCACATAATCTGGCTCTGGTAATCACGGGGGTGGTTTTTAAGAGGTTTCCTCGCAGGTTTTCCACTATATTTAAGCAAGAACAGTGTGAAATGGACGATCTGTTGTCATATAAGTGAAATACCCTTGAGAACAGCGTTAAACACCGACAAACAAACAAACCTTATAGAAAGGGATATAATATGTGTGGAACACTTGATAAGAACAGCAGTGTACACTGTGGACTGGTTGGAGGGAAGAAGCATATTCTTTTTTTAGTCTTAGAAGGTTGGAGGGAGCTTCCTGTTGCCCAGAATTCTCAGATCTAAGGGGAAACAGGAAGCTGACCTGTTGTGAGGATTTTCTGCTGCCTCTTGTGAAAGTCCTGTGTTTGATTCTTTGCTGCCATCACGGATGGATTCTTTCACCCATTGGTCGTTGGTTATTTCCACTCCTGCATAAGGCATGAAACCTCAACCACATATGTAAAAGGAAACAACTGACTTCTAAGATTAACATTTTTTGTTCATTTTTTGCAGCCTGTAAAAGTCAGTAGACCTTTTAAAAGTGGCTAACAATGCATTTAGAACAACCTTGGAACTTCCTGGTCATGGGACATTCCTCTTACCCTGTCTGTAACGGAGGACACGTGTTATATTCACATACTTTCCACAATTCTTACCTCGATTGTTTCTTGTGCTTAGATTAATACAATTTTGTGAAATCTCTTGCAGATTATTTCCTTGTGCTAATATAATAACAGAACTTTCTCAATCCTCTAATATGAGATTCATGCAGTTCCGAGCAAAAGACTTGTATTCCTACACCATCTCCAAATTGGAGAAGGTAGGTAGAGTAAGTACAATTATCAAATAGTCCGTGTTGTCAACTCGTTACAACCCGGTGTTGCGTATTATTACATTTACCCCGAACCTCACTCTCTCTTTGACTTGTGAACTTTCGTGACCTATTTTGTATTATTATATCAAGTATTTCTGTTGAAGTGTACATGTACCTGTATTTGTCAATGAATTTTATACATCATTAGTTGGCTACTGGGGAGAGTTGGGAGGGTACTAAATCCATTAGCTCCGGGAGCACTAGGACCAATCTGTTAGTGATATCTTGGTATTTTGTCGTGTATTTGTCCTGTCTTGTTTTTGTTTGTTGCCAGTGTGGTTTCCTTCACCCATTGACCTGGCACGCAGCATGTGAGTGAAATAACCGTTAGTACGGCATATGCCATCAAAATGTACATCTCACCTTTATTGTGACTTTATGGCAATACAGCGATATTGTATGTTTTAGTACTATCCTGAACGCGGATGGTCTGGTTGAAACTTCCTGTGCTCTCAAAGTTAAGGGGCAACATAAAGTCTATTTGTTTTTGATGTCTTTGAATTCTGTCCTGTCTTTGTATGTTGCCATCGTGGTTTCCTTTACCATTGGGCTGGCATGCCGTCATCATGTGAGTGAAATAACAGCGTTAAAATAAGTACAGCATGTAACCCCAATCAAACAAAACATACCCTCCTGGTCAAGCTTTTATAACATCTGTACATTTGTATGTCCAAAGCTTCACACCAAAACTGTGTGTAATGTGGCAAGAAGGTTATCTCAGAGATTGAGTATTCAGATGAACATAAATTTTAGCGATCGATATAGAAAATAACTCCTCTTCGGGCAAAGTGTTTGCTAAATGCTAGATTCACAACATAGGGACTTATGTTTAGGTTCGTGTGACTTATAAAATGTGATCTTCAATTTTGTGTACATTAAGATTGTGTACAGTTGATTTATTTAATAGGCGGGTTAAAGGAGGGTACATGTAGTTAGGGGGGGGGGGGGGTGTTCTCATGCTTTGACAATATTTGAACTATGGTGCAACATAAAACGTGTATGTTGTCTTGTCTTACATTGTTTAATTTTGTTTTGTTCAATGTTTTACGTCTTTGTCTTCTGTACATGTATTGTTCTTTTTTGTTACCATGGCAATGGTTTCCTTCTCCCTTTGGACTGGCATACCATCATATGAGTGAAATAACTTAAAGTATATGTGCAGTATTATACTTAAATCAAACAAACTGACAAACCATAGCAGTACATTCTTCAAACATTTCAAGATTTGTTTGCTGAAAGGTTAATGGTAGATTGTTCTATGAGACAAATGTGCATTTAAACCAAGTACCATATCAGAGTTTACTACCATGCCACCATGATAGTCATTATGGTGCATTGAGTAATCTGCCCCAAAGCTAAAATCTTTATATTTTATTTTTTATGGGGCTATTGCTATAACCCCATTCTGTAATCGTCAAGAATTGAGAAAATTTACTCATTTTTCGCTAAATGCGTGGGACTACATCAAAACAAAATATTACTGAAAGCCTATTAATTGTTGGGTTTTTGTAGCTGAATTGTATACTTATAAGTCTGAACCAGAGTATCGTATCGAAACGGTCAAATGTCTAAATTAAGACTGATTTAGCGTTTGAGATGCAAAAAATTAATACGCACATTAATAATCAATTGATTTTAAAGAAACCTTTATTCTTATCAAATAGCAATGTTATATTATCAGTTAACTAAACAAACTCCCAATCTACATCCGGTCAGTGGTTTGACACATAGGCAATATCCCCGTATCAAAGCCTTTAGGCTCTAGTTCTGTGATGCTTGGTGATCTGTGCCCTACGTTCTATCTTGAGTTATCATTGAGTTCCCATTGTAACAAACTTATAATCAACTGGAAATTGTTGATGAAAGCACCCTGTACCTTAAGACAGTATACTTAAGGTATCTTACTGTTACCTGTAGTGGATAGCTGCGAAGCAGTAATGGACTGTGATAGTGTATTTTAGAATACAACCAAATCTGTACTATTGACTGTACATGCATGTGTTACTTTGTGGCCAGCAGAAGCTGAAAGAATCAAATTGTTAGGACACAAAACTAAATGAGCTTAATAGTAAGTTTGTATGGAAGTTTGTGTTATTTTTCAGGTGTCCGGTGCAGTTCTGTCTGGTATGGGACTTCTAGGTGAATCTCCTCAAGTGTCTTATGCCATGTTCAATCAACAAGGCAAAACTCTGGTTAGTTAATTATAGTCTGTTTGTAGAGTATCCAGTTGGATTAGCGTCTGGTTGGGTTCTCTTGAAGATAAAACTTGCTGAGGTGTCATTGTTTTCAACCTTGGGCTTTTCCTGTCTTGTCCTTGAATTGTTGCCAGTTGTGTCTAGGGTGCTTTAATTCCTTAAAGCTGGCATACCTGTGTATGAGTGGCCCTCTGGCTAAGGACTGTGTGTGTGAAGTATAGTGATATTATCTTTACCTACTTGTAGCAATGAATGCACACAAGTTTGCCAATGTACATGTAGGCTGTATCCAGCACTTAACATTTAATGCTTACGTATGGCGTTAAACTCCAATCAAACAAACAAACAATCACATTTTGTGGCTATTTAGTTTTGATTGTTGAGTACATGTAACTGACCGCCAGTAAAGCAACATGCATTCCGTCCACATGAGTGAAATAACCTGCAGTATAACCTGAAAATTTTTGTGCCTAGGGTTCTCTCACAACTATTGGGCAACATGAAACCTATTTGTCATGGCACTGTTATTAAGGCACTTTGTTATCTTTTTTTCTTTTTAATTTTCTTAGGAGGATGTAGCATCTCTGAGAGGTTTGAAAGTAACTACGGTGATGAATCATTTATGTGAGGCTCTGAAGGTGGGGTTACCACTTGCCGTGGAGAAACTTGGTGTGACGCCAAAAATAAAACAGCAGATAACAGATGCTGTGAGAAACCCTCCTCTAAACTCTGGTAAAGGATTGTTGAAGTAGTGTTACTGTTGTATTAGATGTATGATTATAAAAATAAACAGCCAAATAGTTAATGAAATTATGTGAACAAGTCTGGCTGATTTCAGTATTATAAGTTAATATAATAACCATCAGTGTTGCTGAAGGCATTAAGCAGACTTGTCACCTGTATATTGTGTATGCACAGTTATACAAATACTCCACACAATTTCAAAACACACACCTCAGGTACAGTAACATTCTGTCAAATTCAGAACTGCCATCTGGCTGGGTACACTGTTTTAAGTACAGCCTATCTTCACTAGCACTTGAGGAACTGTAATTTTCGAACATAGGAAGCCCGTCCCATTCTACGGTTGAGTCTGTGGGGCTAATACTGTTTGAGGAAACCCATGTCATGTTAGTGAAAAACCCTTAAGTAAGGCATAAAACAAACACGAAACAATCCTTTGAGAAGCCACAAATAATAAAAGTAAAAGCTCTATGAAGGAAAACATTCTGCTGCCTGCAACTTGCTTATACATGTATGTGTTTGAGAGTCCAGATTATTGCACTTTTGTTTATAAAATAACAAAATACTCCAACAGTTTGTACTAGCATGGCTGTCGTTAACCTATGGGTTTTAGCTCTCACAGATTGACAAATATAGCCACTGCTAAGTCTATTATGGTATGTCATAAGTTTTTAATCTGGAAAACAGTATTTATATTTTTGTGTGAACCTACGATCACAGGACTCCTTGAATATGTCTACATGTATCATCTTTACAATAATGAAAAAGGAGAGTGCATGTTCAGCTGCAGTAAAGGTACACATTGATGCATATATCAAAGAAGAAAATACACACAATAGACAGCAATCTAATCCTACATTGATGTACCATTCATGGTTTCCAATCCATCTGTCGACAAATAGGCATAGGAGTGAGTCACATGATGTGGCTTCGACAATCAAGTTGGTGGTATCTATAAGGTTTCCTTTCGGTTATATGTAATCATATTAACGCAATACCAAACCAAATTCAGCCAATGTCTGTGGTTTTGTTTGTTTGTAGATATTACGACCCTGACAAAGATAAAGGACCAGCTACCCCTCCATATAGACTGGCATCATATTAAGGCTGTTCTAGCTCTTCTGGTCAAACAGTTTGGGATGACCACCCTGGTCAGTGGTCAGAAGATTCTTCACGGTGGAGAAGATCAACAATCTCAGGTGAGTATAATGGGGGCAGTATTTAGTAGTTTGAAATGATGCAGGATATAAAAAATTATACTCAAGCATACTTTTTTAATTTTAAGCAATAAGTTTAACATATTATGGTATGATGACCACTCTAAGGAATGATGCCTTTGGTACGACATTAAACCCCAAACAAATAAACAAACTAAAGAATGATGAACAAATCAGTTTGTTTAAATCATCTTCAGTTTGAAAATTACAGAGACCAAACTAAGTACAAGGTTGTGTATTTCTGACTATAAAATGACAGGAACATATGACAAATACACATTCTGTAACACATTCAGGATGATTTTGGGGTGTAAGTATTCATTGCTAAATCAATACTTTGACATCAATACTAAAGAATCAGATCGTCACATATGTGTTGTTGATCAACTAAAACAGGAGATAACTCTTTTTGTCTTTTTGTTTGACCTGAGTTACCATTCTTGCAAGGTTTTCGCACACCTTTGGTTTAAACTAGTAAACCCCTGACCAATACACATATTATCTGTCATTCTTATTCTTGGTATATTGGATAGAAAATTGCAAATTAGTAGACCAAATTTAAAAAGTGACCTCAAAGTCGCTGAAAGGACCATCACATGTAAAAAAGGTCATGACTGTTAGCTGCCCAGGCTGTATAGAAATCATAGCCTGTTTTATCCATACGGTCTTGTTCAACCTCGGTCCGTAAACATATGTAGTCATTAATTATGTATATATTTCTACCTTTCCATGAAAGGGAAACTTTTAAGAACTTTTCCTGTGAATTCCTTTGGCTATCATGGCTTAGTGGTTAGCAAGTGTGCTAACTAATCCTACTTCTATGTACTTTTCATGACATAGAGTCTCCCTGTTGACCATCAGGTATATCAGTGAGTTGAATAATGTGGCTCCGACAATCGCGGGGGTGGTTTTAACAAGGTTTTACTCTGTTTTCCACTGTAATAAGGCAAGGAGCACTATGAAGTGGACAATCTGTCGTCATATAAGTGAAATACCCTTGAGTACGACGTTAAACCCCAATCAAACAAACCCACAACAATGAAAGCTAGGTGATGTAACATGTGTTGCTCAAAAAGCAGCTTCTAGGTTTGTTGGTGAAAAGATTATACTGGGTTTCAATTCTGGAGAATTTGGTTGTGTTGTGACTGAAAACATTAAATGCATTTGCATCATGTTTACATTCAGTAATATTTAATAGAGTATGAATAGAAACTACACACATGTAAAGGACACAAAGTCACTTGATTGGACCATTGATATTAGTCAGCTGATTATCACTTTCCACCCTTGCCCTTCCTCATAACCACCACTGATGAGTATTTAGATTAGTCAAGCCGAAGATCTATAAACATTTTTGTGGACATGTTTGGAGTGGGTGGGGTAGTCCCTGTTTTCTGTATGAATTTTGTCTGAAATACTGCAAGCATTCTTGGCTGATTTTTTTCTGAATCTTCGGACACAATTCTACAAATGACAATTTTTTATGGTATTCTCTCTGCAGGACACTTGTTTATATTCAGAAAAAGCAATATTGTAATTAACTCTTGACATAAATAATAAGTAACTTAATTAATATATTTGTTTCTTTTTAAGGAGTTTGTCTCAGCAACATCAGACCAATCAAAAAAAGAATCTACATCATCTGTGTCAAGAATCTCAAGTACTGTCAACCAATCAAATTCATCCAAATCAAGCCATTCCACATCTGCTAAATCAAAATTAGCAAACTTTTCATACAGCCAATCAGAATCTCAGGATTCACAAGATTTAAGCCAATCACAAACAAGTAAAAGAAAACTGCCAGCTTGGATGTCTGGAAGCCAAAAAGTTAGCAAAAAAATAAAATCAAACAGCTTGTTTAGGTAGCAGGTATCATATTTTGTTACTTGAAAAACTTTCTGGAACAGGATGTCTTCATAGACAGACAATTTTTTGCCCCTAAAGGATCATGGTGCAGAGACATTCACACTGCCCTGGATTGCTGCTCCACTGGTTTACTATTTAAATCTGATTAACAAGTCGTTTAAGTCATGGTTATAAAGGTGTTACCAATATGTGCTACATACTTCATGGTTATGTAGTTTGCTGTACTGTTAATATTTACATTTTCATACATGTAAAGTGCTATAAATATTGGTGCTTTGGTCAATAATATTGGATATGCAAGGAATGAGCTGGATACAATTTCTGTGAACCCTGTTGTGTAGTCCAAGCAATTGAATAGATTAGATGTCTAAAACAAAGGCCTTGCCTAAAACATGTTGAGTGTCCTGTTAACTAAGTGGAAATCAGAGCATATTCCACTTAGAAGCAGAGGCCTTCCTGTTGACACAACAACATTTTGTTAATCATTGCATATTCATACATGTCAAATTTAACAATGAATTGGTGCTTTAATATTGAAAATGTCCTGGATGCAGTTTGAGCGTCCTGTTGCCCTAGTGGTGCTCTGGACAAAAGATCTGTTATGGGCAGTTTGAGTGCCCTGTTTCCGTAGTGATGCCCTGGATAAGGGCCAATCTGATGTGGCATCTCTTAGTGGCCCGGGTATTGAGGCTGGGCTACCAATTGTGCTAGCATGATGCATATGAGTTAAATAAACTTAAGGATATAACACCTCAATCAAATAGTCAGGTGTGTTATGACTCAACAAGGCAAAATCTTCATTTGACTGTGATGATCTTAAAACACAAAACAATGAACATTCTGAACATGCTATACTATTTAAGAAGTGTCGAGGCTAATTATACTTTATTTGGAAAATAGCCAAATTTTGACTTATTTTACAAATTTAAATTATTCCCTACAGTTCCTCAACAGCTTTGATAAATTATAATTGAAGAGATAAAAAATATACTGTTCTGATTTCTGTTCTGTTCTGTTTTTTTTAAATAAATGTATCCAATAGAATTGGAATTCCTCTTCATCTTAAGTGGGAACTGTGATATCGTTCTTATAAATGTGAAGTAGAGTTGAAAAATCACAAACATTTTTCTAGTTTAAATCAATATTATATTCGTATTCAAACTGAGTGCAATCAGCAGTCTACATGTTTAATGCAAAGCAAAAAAATAAATACTTCCAATTTTTGTTGCATCTTTGCCTAAGCCCAATTCACACTTGACACATTTTGACACTTTTAATTCATTGGCTGACCACATACATCACTTAAAATTAAAATTAGCAATGGTCACTGCATCGTAAAGTATTTGGCGATTATCACATGGCATCTACTGTACTACTTTATAACTTTATAATTATATTTTGAATAAATTAGTGATGATTTGTTCAAAGCAGTCTCGAATGTGAACTGGGCTTTGTGAAATGTTCATCTGTTTGTTGATTGTAGTAAGTTAAAAATCCTGACCCAAACTAATCAATGTCACATGTGATAAGTACTGTTTTATTAAACATGACTGCAATAATACGTTATTACAATTCTTCCCTTTGTCTGGTGTTATCTTTTTTTAGTAGTTTAGAAATATGTGCCATTCTTTAACCGAATACTGATTATGAAACGAACTTCAATCTGCTTACAAATTTCAAACGTTTTAAATGCCATTTAATTTGAGTAGGTCGTTTTAGCTTGGATCTTTCCATATCAGTCACAGCTAACTCTCCTGGTGATTGGAAGCAATAATGTTACACAAAACTCTGAAATGTAAGCTGCCCGGGAAGCTAACGCCAAAACACAGTGGATTCAATCAAAATAATAAAATGACCCAAGAAATTTTGTTGCTTTGATCATAATTAAATATTATTTTTTTAACAGAAAGAAGTCATATTTAAACAAAATTTAGATCCATTAATCGGCCGTTGAAGTACTTTTCAAAATAAATGTTTTACAAATATATCTCCATTCTCCAAAACGGTCATATAACATCCAAGATTAGTGGAATTATTCTTTTTGTGTAAAAGTTTGTTTTTCTTTATTTACATTACATCTATTTTTGATTTAACTCTGCATGATTTTTTTTGTCTATCCAGGATTCAGGCTACCTATCCCAACTTTCATCCGACCACATAAACTGATGACAATCTGTTAGAGCCCTTCTGCTATCTGAAGCTTCCACCACATTAACATAATAAGTGAATTTACATCCAGAGAATCTCAGTAACACTGTGAAAATTACGAAGAAAGCTGAACATTGCTGGTGCAATGTAACAAAATCATTTTAGAAATGCTTCTCAATATTTAAAATCTAAAATTGGAAGAACAGCGCAGTTGTTTAACCTTAGTATCTATGTAATACCTTTGTCGCACGCGTTCTGTACCACGTATACGATTATTACTGTCGTGCGAGAACGACAGCGTCAGAAGAACATCAATCTCTGTTTAAAGAATGGCAGCTTTTGTTTCTTCGTTGCCATATCAAATACTTAGAACAGTGGAATTGTTAAATATCTTTATGTGCAACGAAAGTATGTAAATAAATTTGACTGAGTTTAGTTACCATGTTTACACCAAGTGGGAAGCTTAAACATGTATTTAGAAATGTTGTGCTTGAGTTCTTTATAATATATTTTACTCAACGAAATGGGCGTTTTGAGGGCTACCTTTGCTTCCCGGTCTACAACTGTGTTTCTGGGGATACCCAGCAGAACAGGACATCTGCATGCTCTGGTGGCTTCTCGACCTTGATGTTGATTGAGAATCTGCAGGATTGGTGGCTTCTTGACCTGAAAGTTGTCGATCGGTAAAAGACAAGGCAGCGAATCTGCAGATAATGGCTTTCTGACGATTGTCCTCGGAGATTAGGCACAGAACCAATGAAATGGCCTAAGCTTCAGCAGAGAAAAATAGATGAAAGTGATTACAGACGTAGGGAAAAAACATACTGCCACGAGGAACTTGAATATCACGATAGAATCTTCGAAGTTATGTTAGCTGTCTTTGGGGAGAAATAATACAAGTAGAAATTCACCTAGACAGCATGTTAGAGGTCAGTCCCGCTGACCCCGTCATTGTTATGATTGTGGCTCTACTGAGCGCATATGGAGGAGCTGTCCGCAAAAGAAGCATCTAATAACCAACTTTTAAACTAGAAATGCCTGTCCATTCGAGTCGCTTGATGGGTAGCAAGGTATGTCCAGGCTCAATCATGGAGAAAGGTATTGGTAAATGTCCAGATGCTGTTGTAAAAATCGGAGGTCATCAAATAAGACGTCTGTTGGACACTGGTACTCATATCGACGACCACAGAAGCCTTGTTTGAAGAACATGGGAAGGTGAATTGTTATAAGTGTCTTCGTTTTTACAAAAATCTGGGGCACAAGGACCTATGCTTCTTATTAAGGATACATTGATCTCGACCTGACATTGTTAGGAAGGCTATTTCCTGCCATGGGCTTCCATTTCACGAGATATGGAGGATACTACAATAGCCGAATCGACAGAAAATGGGCCCATTTATAGTTTTCTTAAAAATGATTCCCCACAATTTATTACATCACATGTTAGCAATGTGTAACTAAATAAAGAACTGACATACTATCTAAAATTTTAATTTTGGGGAATAAACCTGTCTGGATCCCGTCCAGAACTGTTACTTTTATTGAGGGGTCTGTCAGGCCAGCAAATGTGGGCAACTCATATGAAGGACTTATAGCATATTCTTAACTTGAAATAGGACCTTTGCCAAACGGACTAGCACTAGGACCGTCCTGTGTAGCTGCGTCATGTAGTGGTCACGTCCCAGTTCAGACAGCCAACTTTAGTGATGCTGACATATATTTGAACCCCAGAACTCAAATTGGTACATTACAGTATTGACGTTTAGACTATGATATTAAAGTAAGCCGAATCGGTGACAATTAAATGTACATGGGGGAAATAACATCCCGTCCAATTAATCCTGATTTACTAAAACAATATCATTGGTAAAATGAACTTTGGTCAACATTTGAATGATGTACAACAACAATATATCCCGAACTTTTGTCTTATCATGTTTCTATGTTCAACCAACCAGATGATGACATCGATTGATTTAATGAAGTACAGAACAGAATTCACTTCGAAAATAATGTACCACAGCGATAGGAATAGGCCAGGGGCTATCTGAAGCCCACCATTCGTGAAGGTATTACAAAGGAGAATACCAGTGCATTTGCATCACCTATTGTTTTAGCAAGGGAGAAGGACGGAAGTTTGGGGATGTGGTTGGACTATCGTGCACTGATTGAATGCGCTCACAGGCATGCATACCCCTTCCCAGTATTGAGGATGCACATGTTATGAATGCTACTTATTATTTTTGTAGTTTGACCAGTCACATGCTTTATATCAAGTACCTATGACAAAGCAAGACATCGAGAAAACGGCATTTAGGTCTGGAAGGAGAAGGTTTGTATTTATTCTTTCGCATGCTCACCTGCTATGCAATGCCCCGGCTACGTCCATGGGGCAAATGGATAAAGTTTTCGGTGACCAGAAATTTCACACTGTGTTTATATATTTAAATGATATTCTCGTCTTCGGGAAGACTTTTGAGGAAGCTCTCGATCCTCTTGGCATTTTTTTAATCCGATTAACAAAGTTTAACCTTGCGGTTGAGCCTGCCAAATGTCATCTCTTCAAGAAAAGCCTCCGTTTCCTTGGCCACGTTGTCTATCTCTCCAGACCAAGAAAAAGGAGCTGCAGTCAAAAAGTGGCCACCACGTAAAACTGAAACTAATCTTCGCTACTTTCTTGGTCTCACTGGGTACTACAGAAAGTTTGTTCCAGGTTATGTCAACAAGAAGAAAGCTAAGGCCAAACCAACTAAACCGTCGGCATTATCATTTCCTCCGCAATGACAGATAATTTACCACGGGTTGAGATAGGCGGGATCGACGTAGGGCTAAGACGTCGGAATAAGCCCCATATACATTGTGCTTAGTCTGGGAATGCCCTTAGTGATTCTTGGAAACGCCCTTGCAATTCTCGCCGAAGTTTGCCGATTGTGCTTTTACAAATTTAAATCCTTAGCAGTTGTTACAGACTACGTTTGGAAGTGAATGTTTTATTGAATTTGATTAGATTCGAGATGTGACAAAAGTACAAATACTGATACAACTTTACATGTGCTCTGTACAGAGTAAGTTGGTCTACAGCCTTTGGAAAACAGCCTTGGAACATTGGAATTCTCACTTCGCGGCGTCACTCTCGCGCGTTTTAACGATATCAAAGGTTTCTACTTTCACCAGTCACGATAAAATTCTGACAGATGTCAACTTTAGCTGCCATATGTCTGGAGTTGAAGCATACGCAGTTTTGAACCAGCGTATATCTCAATAGTATTTTTTGTTATGAATTTTCTCCGGTAAGCAACAAGCCAATATTTTTAAGTCCGTCTTGAAATCAATACATTGACCTTCAGGGACTTTATGTAAGGAGAAGTTTCTTTTTAAAATTTTCCGCACTAAAACCCAAAATCAAGTTTATTGTACAGAAGGATGTTATACTCCTTCATGTTATTGCA
The DNA here is from genome assembly GCA_030265115.1 of Mopalia vespertina. Taxonomy (NCBI): domain Eukaryota; kingdom Metazoa; phylum Mollusca; class Polyplacophora; order Chitonida; family Mopaliidae; genus Mopalia; species Mopalia vespertina. The sequence continues at coordinate 15,509 of JAQQZZ010089847.1, forward strand.
AACTTTTGTCAGCTTTCTTCGGGACTCTATGTTTTACCACACGGGACGTCAATCCTTTGAGCATGGAACACACATTATCGCACACGAATGGCAGAAGCTGTTGGTTACCCCGGAATTTGATCAGAAAGGTAGTAAATAGTTTAGATATAGAAATAAAAACAGATAGCGCTATAGCTTTGAAAGTGGGTCTTTGAGATTGAGTATGAATTGTTTTACTCACCAAATATAGAGATTGTATACAGAGCATTTATAACGGAACTGTTGTTCGGCGGGAATAAAGTCTATTAGACTTGTTCTATCCCGGACCAAGTTATATTACATATATCAGATAAATAGCAATTTGTAGGCAAAACGACATGTTTCTCAGCTTCCAAGATGATAGTACAATAGTTACACACCAGCACACCGCATTAGTTATTAATTAGTGAGTGGTGTTTTAATTTAGAATTAAAGTAAGAAATATACAAGATTGATTTTAGATAGGTGAAAGGTTTATGTAAATTCAGGTTTGATATTCGATTTGGGTAATAATGAATAGATCCTTGAGAAATAAAAAAATTCTTGAAAGAAACTAGGTAGCAGATGAGGGTGGTACATGAATTTATGATTAATTTGAAGTCATGAAAATAAATGAAGTTTATCTAGTGGCAAAGTATTCAACGGCGTCGAAACAAGATCTGGATGTTCAAGACGGAGAAGTAAAAATGGTTTTAGATGAGTTGCATAAGTAGGCCTACCACCGCATAGGTTGTTAGCGTAATTCAGATTAGGAAAGATTAGTGAATTGTATAGAATAGTTAATGGGGTTTTTTTTGTTCAGACGAGGAGATTCATGTATAAGAAGGCCAGTATTTTGTTGTTTTGATATTTCCAAATGACTTACATTTTGGACGCGGGTGGTTGGAAGCAGCTATGTTTTGTGATGTCTTTGTAGTGTTATGTGAGTACTTGTCCTTTGATGTTTTTGTTTCTTGCCAGTGGTGTTGGGGTTATTTACTTCAACAATTACGTCAAACCCCAATTAAACAAACAAACAAATACATTTTTGAGTAATGAAATATACATCTTTCTGAACAAATTCAATATACTTTAGAATGTTCGGTCAAATCTCGACCGGTCGCTTTGTTACAATCGCTTTTTCGACCCCTCTGTGCTGGCAAACTTTAATTAAGAGGAAAACTACGTGCTCCCTGTGATTGCACGAGAGTCTTTAAAAATACATTACATTAATAAAAGAAATTACCCCCACGTCCCATCCGCTAGACTCCGACCATCTCTGAAAGCTCCTTGCAGAATTTGCAATCCACAGCAACCGATGTTAACAAGAGGTTCGGTGTTATCTGACAGGGTTGTTTTGACTTTTCGATAACAGTTGGACCGTCCATCGATATCCGGATAAGATTTTTAACGAAAGCTGATTTGTGACACGGACAAAGCGGTCAACACAAGGTCGTCGGTTGTGCATGGCCCATAAAACACGAGACTAGATATTTTCTTGTAACCATAATAGACGAACTGCAGACATACGAATGTGCATGTCCAACTGTTTTTGTAGTTACATTGGAAGAAATTTCAACCAGTTTCAAACTTTCTAGAAAACTTCTACCATGCATATTGCCGGATTATCGGAGAAGCGCAAAATGTCTGTATAGGTATCACGGCTATCGAAGCTATGAGAGAAATATCAGTAAGCATTTCACTATTAAATTAATTCATTAGTCATAGCATTTTCATTCCATGATTCTCCATCGGCAACTTACCATATGTGTGCACTGGGGTGGTCAGGAAATACAAATTTCCATAGTGTTTTAATATATAGGTCTAGGACTACTATTGTAGACCATCCTCATTGTCTTTTTATACCCGCTTCAGAAATTCTGCTTGTTAAGGATGGAAGAACATTTTATACTTCCCAAAATAAGCTTTCGATGGAGAATATGTAATAATTTCATGCATTCAGGTCGATTTAAATTTTAATTCAATATTTATTTCGGTCAGCAACAGTTACAGCACCAATGCGTCAATATTGCAAAATTATGCAATGGCGGTCAGATTGTTTTGCGTAATTTGGTGAAATGTCTTACCCGAATTGAGCTGCTAAAATAAGGGGTCGTCAATTAGGATTGCTACAGGGTTTTGATGGTTACATATTTTTTATTTTATTTTTTATTAATAATATCAGAAGTGTGCTTGATTACGGAATCGTGGAAGGGACATGATAAAATATGAGGAGACTATATTTATCGTGTTCACAACATATACATATATGAATATTGTAAAATAATGTAATGGCAACCATGTTGTTTAACGGAACTTGGTGAACTTTAATCCCATCCATTGTCTTAAAGGCAATAACTTATCTTCAAAGTTTGAAGTTAATCCGCGAATTTATTCTCTA
>JAQQZZ010089858.1:0-10999 GCA_030265115.1 Mopalia vespertina
GTTGCCGTGTGTTAGCTGTAGTTTGGTAGCTTTTACTTGTCGTATAAAAGTTTTGTTGCCGTGTGTTAGCTGTAGTTAGGTAGCTTTTACTTATCGTATAATAGTTATGTTGCCGTGTGTTAGCTGTAATTTGGTAGCTTTTACTTATCGTATAATAGATATGTTGCCGTGTGTTAGCTGTAGTTTGGTAGCTTTTACTTATCGTATAAAAGTTTTGTTGCCGTGTGTGAGCTGTAGTTTGGTAGCTTTTACTTATCGTATAATAGTTATGTTGCCGTGTGTTAGCTGTAGTTTGGTAGCTTTTACTTATCGTATTATAGTTTCTGTTGCCGTGTGTTAGCTGTAGTTTGGTAGCTTTTACTTGTCGTATAAAAGTTTTGTTGCCGTGTGTTAGCTGTAGTTTGGTAGCTTTTACTTATCGTATTATAGTTATGTTGCCGTGTTTTAGCTGTAGTTTGGTAACTTTTATTTATCGTATTATAGTTTTGTTGCCGTGTTAGCTGTAGTTTGGTAGCTTTTACTTATTGTATTGTAGTTATGTTGCCGTGTGTTAGCTGTAGTTTGGTAGCTTTTACTTATCGTATTATAGTTTTGTTGCCGTATATTAGCTGTAGTTTAGTAGCTTTTACTTGTCGTATTATAGTTTTGTTGCCGTGTGTTAGCTGTAGTTTGGTAGTGATACTTTTATATTGCATGGTATGAAAGTGTTGTTGGGGAATAATTACTTTGCGATGACCTGGCGGAATTGTTTTTGTATCATACATTAATAGTAGACTAAAGATACAAGTAGTTTCACCGTAATGTAATAGTTATCAGTATTCCATTATTGATGGGATAACAATATCTCTTTATGATTTTAATTACGAAACTGCTGTGAGAAAAACGAACCAACGTCGCTCAAAATTAGATTCTAAAAAATATTAATCGAAAACTTATCTCTTTTTTTTTGTATATAACATTGATAAATCATGGTTTTATTATCTTTATAGTTGATATAGGCCTAACTGGTAAATAGAATATTACACACTGAAGTTTCAAAACCATAAATGTTACTCTCAAGAATGAAAGAATAACCAACTCAACGCGTCGTGTCGCGTGATTTCTTCTTATAACCATTCACTCGAGCAATATTTATGTTGTTCAAACGTAACTGTGTAATATCCTCCATATAATACTGCCAATGACAAAAATAATTGTTGTCGTATAGAAGGTTTCTTGTTGTATAACAACTTTGCATCCTTCCGTAATGATAATGACGAATCAATATCTGTTGCAGTCTGTTGATGTATGTTAGTTTTGCTGTGGTAGTTTTAGTTTATTGATGCATCATCTTATCGTTGTCATCTGACAATTTATATTAGAAAGATTTGACTTGAGCAGAAAAAAAAATTCACACAAAAAACCCCAACAAAAACACAATTGCTCTGCTTGCATATACGACACGTATGGGTTTACAATGACACTACAACATGCAACAATAACTGCGTCCGGCTATTCAATGCAATATTAAGATAGAGAAAATTAAGCAGTACAAAAACCCAAGCAGCAACAGACTTTTAACCAATGAGACTGAACAATTACATAATTACAGAGATGGTCATTGGGTTAATATTTGTGTTTTTAATAAATTGTGAGAGAGACAGAACAATTATACTCCCGTTTCTTCCTGTCCAATCACCCACTAATAATAGCAGGGAGCCACGTGAAGTCAAATAATCATCGCCATCTAAATGAACAAATGATCTACAAACAAGGAAATGTGTGATGAAAAACAGTGGATTAATTACTGATGTGTATGGTATCTCTGGTGGAACTACACCCAGTGACATTAACCGATGTTTAACACTAAATGTCATCTGTACTGCTCTCCCGTCATATTCAGTCATGGTGCTCAATAGTAAATGTCGGCTTGTCTTATATATCATCATAGAAGACTGGGAGAGTCGTATCTCTTGTATGCAGCAGTCTGCCAAATATTTCTGGTTGACTAAGGCATGGAAGGAAAGCGGTAAAGCAGATTAAATCAAATACGCACAAACGCATGCTTTATCGATTTTACCACCAAGCACTACTAGGCTGGTTGCTTGTTCATTATTCCAGTATAAAGATCTGGCAATGGTTGTATTGGAATCGAGATATCGTATATAGCCAAGGCTTCCATTGGCAGCTATAGACTTGGCGTATAGAAGACAGACAGGCTAAATCATGCCATGTAGAAATGATTTCATGAAGTATAGGCAATATGTATTCGTACATTTCGAGAGCGTATGAATCCCAAAGAGCACTGATAAAACATCGTTGGATAGAGACACCGTGAAATTCCTGTAAGACGATTCTACCAGTGCTCTACTATAGGAAACTATGGAAGCATCACAATGGGTGTAAAACATCGTCAGGGAAACAGAAATACAGTCACGGCTAACCAATCCATGGCTTGGTGCGAACTGATCTTATAGAGGTTCGATTAAAGACGCTAATTTCTGAAACAGGAAATCGGAGAGCAACGTTCCATGGCAGGCAGACGACACACCAGGGTGTTGGCAGCCGATTACCATAGTTACCGCGGACTAAGGTGTGGTTAACCGGAAAACAGTAATGTGGCGTAACTGCTATTCTGTGAATCGACAATCCCGGAGAGGGCTTAGAATCATGACTGCCGAGACTAGCACTGGATTACATCCCAGTTTAAATATAAAACTGGGCACACCATTCACTTTAGAAACACTTCAATGACGATGTTTAAGTCAGGTAAGCTACAGTTTCCAAAACATTCGATTTTTAGCTGGATTTCGACATGCGTATTGTTGTCCTTGACATATCTTAATTAATTATTAATTACTCAGGTCAAATATCTTGCATGATGAGTGCTCTATCGTGTTCGAAAACCACTTAGTCAGATTTGTGTTTGATTCTGGAATGAATGGAGAGATCTTGATAAGGTAGAGCTTCTGTTTATAAATTATACAAGGGCGACTAATCACTGTACACAGATCGAACCACTGGAGTATATAACATTTAACAAACCAAGATTCTATGATATTAAGGGTAATCGTTCAACACGAAGAGACGTCCAAAATAACATTTAGATGCTTGAAAAAGTGACGCCTCATCTGGCTTATATAGTGCATTATGTTTCAAGCATAGCTATTATGAATGTCAGGTACCAGAACGGAATACTCTGTGTGTCACGGATGTGTGTTTGTGGGTTTTTGCTGGTGGAATATATTAAGAAATGCATTTCAGTGCCGAGTTAAACACTAATCCATTATATGGCAATAATAACATGTCATATATCTCGCCCATATAGTAATGGTATCAGGGAAATCGGAAAACTCTATTTTTTGTCTAAATTATGCAAGATTCTGGTTGAAAACGTCGTGTCGTCAGACTATCAGTCTAATAAAAAAAAATGTCAAGAAAATATTCACACCTCTACCGGTGACATCTGTAAACATCTGAATTTTTGGAATTATATTTTGTTCTGGAGAATTTAGGATTACCGGGACTTATTACGGCACGTCCAGCGTACACCAATCACCGTAATATTCATGTTACATATTCTGTACACATTTTTGTCCCCAATTATTTTATTCAGTGTGGTTGTGGCAGTCGTATAACACGCCATTGCCCTTATTGCGTCTAGGCTAATGTTATACAGCCTGAAAGTCATGGCAGCAACGGGTTTGGTTATTATAGAGCTGTCTGGATACATTGATTTCCACAGAAACTAACGACGTACGGAATTGCCTCGATGTGGATCGGTTACATGTACAGGTTTAATACCTTGTTGATGTTTATCGGAAGTGGCTAACAAAACGATTTCCCATGCTTACGCTAAGATGTATAACTTCTGTATGAACGGTATAATTTGTGTCTGTCAGGCCTTATCCGTTTATTACACCGTCGTCTGCTGTTAGTTTACACAGCTGCCCTGTAAACGGGAACCTTATGTATGAACAAATTTATAAGTTTTTGATAAAACGACCGCCTACAATCTGTAAGCTTAGATTGCAAAATGAAAGTGTTATACAAAAAGTGAAAGTACTGATAAAGTTACTTATAAAGATAATTGATTGTTTGTTTGATTAATTGATTAATAATCGTTGCAGGGACTTGTATAAAACATTTTAGATAACGTTTGTGTCTGGAGTTAACGCTTTGGACGTATAGGGTTCTACCGCTTTTCCTTTTTACTAGGCAACCAATGATTTTTTTTGCCCATATCTATGATATAAAATGCTCTGCTGATAACACAATTTCACACAATAAATAAAAAAATCTACATCTATTGAATCAGAATCAAAGTAATAATTAAACAGCTCATACACTTCCTGTCTGGGCTGCTACACACGGCTCATACACTTTCTGTCCGGCCTGCTACACCCCGCTCATATACTTCCTGTCCGAGCTGCTACACATGGCCCATGCACTTCTTGCCGGGATGCTACACACGACTCCTACAATTCTTGTCAAGGCTGCTACACACGGTTCGTACAATTCCTGTCCGAGGTGCTACACACGGCTCCTACACTTCTTGTCCAGGCTGCTTCACACGGCTCCTACTCTTCTTGTCCAGGCTGCTTCACACGGCTCCTACACTTCTTGTCCAGGCTGCTTCACACGGCTCCTACACTTCTTGTCCAGACTGCTACACACGGCTCCTACACTTCTTGTCCAGGCTGCTTCACACGGCTCCTACACTTATTGGCCAGGCTGCTTCACACAGCTCCTACACCTCTTGTCCAGGCTGCTTACCGTCGGCTCATACACTTCTTGCCCGGGCTGTTACACATGGCTCATACACTTCCTGTCCAGGCTGCTACACACGGTTCGTACACTCCCTGTCTGGGCTGCTACACACCGCTCATACACTTTCTGTCCGGGCTGCTTCCCTCGGCTCATACACTTCCTGTCCGGGCTGCTACACACGGCTCATACATTTCATATCCGGGCTGCCACACACGGCTCATACACTTCCTGTCTGTGCTGCTACACAGGGCTCATACTCTTTCTGTCCGGGCTCCTACACACAGCGGACAAACTTCTTGTCCGGGTTGCTACTCACGGCTCAAACACTTCTTGTCTGGGTTGTAACACACGGCTCATACACTTCCTGCCCGGGCTGCTACACACGATTCTTACACTTCCTATCCAGGCTGCTACACACCTCTTATACGCTTCCTGTCCAGGTTGCTACATTCGGCTCATATACTTCCTGTCCGGGCTGCTACATACCTCTTATACGCTTCCTGTCCGGACTGCTACACACAACTCATATATTTCCAGCTGCATAAACCTTTCTAATCAAACCTGAAAAATGTGCTAGTCTTTTTTATCCTAAATTGGATTGACAAATACTTTATGAGAAGAAATTACAATAAAGAAGGAATTTGGAGATACATTATTCCATCTTCAGAGGTTTAATTAAAAGAAAGTAATGTTTAACAGAATAACTATTGTAATCACGAGGTACTAGTTACAACTACCACGTGAAATCAATAATATAGTAACTTGAAGCATGGAACTTATCTTACACCATGTCCAAGTTATTCACTTGTCAAAAGTAAGCGCCTACTGTCGAAAACTGAATGTGTTTACAATACGAATGTGTAGTTATCAACTGAACTGATGGAGGTTGTGAAGTCCTGATTCAGTCTGAGCATGGCCGTTTATGAGCTTTCTATAAGACAGTTTGTTTGTTTGTCAATTTGATTGGGGTTTATCACCGTACTTAAGGTTAATTCACTCACATGATGGCGTGCCAGCCCAATAGGTGAAGGAAACCACACCCGACAACACTGACAACAATCAAAAATATCACAAGACAAATGAGGGCACTCACAGGACAATACAAAGACATCACAAACATAGCGGCTTCCTGTTCCCCTTTTGTTCAGAAATCACCAGGGCAACAGGTAGCCCCAACCACCTGCTCCAGTAGACAGAGAATATTACTTACCTTGTAAAATGTATAATCCCTTGTCCGATTTTAATACATGTTTTTAGCTTTTATTATTTGTTCATTATTTTTTTTAATTCAAACTGTTCGGATTGGAAAGTCTTAAATGTTTACTTGATATTATTCTTGATAATTTAAATAAATGGTCATCATGTTTGTAATAAATGACTTTCTGTTCTTCCAGATAGCAAACAGCAGTGATGATTCAAACAGATGTGCTGACGAATGATTGTGGATGATAGCCAGGATCACTCTGATAATAATTTATCGATGATGACTAACATCGGATGAAATAACACCAATAAACAAAAAACTTGAAAAGTGATTGGGATCTTATCAAAAGAAAACGCCGACGAACATGAATCCTCTCCCAATCTCTGTCTTGGTTGAGGTGTTGGAAATAGTGCCAATCAGTTATAAGCGGTGCTGGTTTGCAATTTAGCTATTGATTGCAAGGCTTCTGGACCACATAATAGTTATGTTTCCCCGCTTTCCTCCCCTTCTGCGCATAGCTCTCTTAATGGTGATAACTGTATGCTTCAGTCTTCTTGTCCTGGAGAATATCCGCCATTGTGGCTCTGACACAGAAGAGTTGTCCTTTCCTGACGGCGGACGGGCCATGTCCATACAGGTGGCTCGCGTTCCCTCTCCTACAGGTGCTTCCAATTCTTTATCTCCCAACTCAACAAGGAATAGATTCTCATATAAGAAGCCCGTTAACCCATTGATGTTTAATTATATAATAAACCCAGCGAACATGTGTCATAATGTTGATATTTCATTGTTAATCTATGTACACTCGGCTCCAAAGAATGTAAAGAAACGACAAGCTATCAGGGAAACATGGGGAGACTTAACGTTGATGAAGGAATTCAATGCCAGACTAGTGTTTGTTTTAGGGCGTGACGAAGACAGAAAAACAATGAACACGATACGTTTAGAAAGTAATCAGTATTCAGACGTCATCCAGGAAGATTATATAGATTCTTATAGAAACTTGACCTTTAAGGCCCTTTCTGCTATTAAATGGGTAGCAACTTTTTGTAAGAATGCCACATTCGTATTAAAAGCTGACGATGATATTTTAGTAAATTTATTTCAGTTATCCGAATACATGGGCGCCATTAACAGAAATCCGTCGACTTCCCATGGCGTTATTTTGTGCAATTTATGGACCAAAATGGCGGTCATGCGGAACGACAAAAGTAAATGGTACATTCCTAAAGACGAATTTCCACTGGATTACTTCCCACCATATTGCTCAGGGTCGGCATTTCTCTTCACAACAGACGTGCTTCTAACTCTATACAATGTGTCATTTGGAACGCCATTCTTCTGGGTGGATGATTATTTCGTGACAGGTCTCTTAATGCAGAAGACCCAGTTCCGCTATCTTAAGATGAACCGATTGTATGTCCTTAATCCAAACAAACTATTTGATATATTTGTAGCAGGAAAAATCAACACAGTTCTATTTGCTCATGTACAAGGTACCACGAACATGTACCTTCTGTGGAGAACTATGTATAAATTCTATAGAGGAAATGCAACAGCAACATTTGATTGGACAGCGGTTTTAAGGAAACAAGGAGCAACACTTGTTACAAAAAAGATACTATAACCAAAAATGTTTTAAAAAATTGTGTTTTGTGTTTGTCATTTTGTACAATTTGTATGAGCTATTGCTGGTTTTATCTGTGATTTTGTTAAATATTAATTATGATTTCGACGTCATTTTAAAATATTTACAAGGAGTAAGAGTCTGTCTTCAATATGTGTTCGTCTTATAATCAAACAACCCATTATTGATCATGTTTTAGCACATGTCATGAATTGCCATATGTTTTACATGCTATTTATGTATTAATTATGATTAAAACTCTTTACTGGAGTTTGCCATCTTATAATAGCCACCGAGTAAATTTGATATTAGATGAGGAAATAATCAAAAATATTTCGCCTTTTTTATTTTGTTCTTAGAATACATAATTAATGTCCATAATTAAACAAAATAACTGTAGATAGACGGAAGAAGACTTGAATACATTTCGCCACATTGATGGCTGCAACTTACTTTGAACAAAACTTCACACCTGTGATAGGTGTCGAAACTTCACACCTGTGATAACTTCACACCTGTGATAGACCTATACGTCCACTGTATAGGTCATTGTATAACACAATGAATGCTACGTAAACGCGCATTTTTTGTTTGGCTACATTACGCCAAAACTACTACAATCAGAATTTAAAAGCCTTCTGATAATGGTTGAAATCAGTCCAGGAAAAAAATATTTTTAAAAATATATTCGTATTCTCTTTATGTACAGTTAACCCTGCGTTTTATCTTCAGCGGAGAAAAGTTCTTTGGAGCTAAGTGCGGGGATGGATGATTTTAGTATCACACAAATACATTCATGGCTGTCGTAAGCTATACTGATGTGTGTATCTTTAGCGGGGAGATTTGTTAATTCATCATACGGTTTGAAAATATTCAATGTGTGATTTTAATTACATCGACGTGTTTCCGTTTTTTTTAAGGAGACCGACTAACGAATGTCACTGACAACCAGCTATTTTCTGACAATTGAATTGTCATGAGTGGTCACTATTTTTCTGTCTACTACCGACAAGGAAAAAGAAAAAACATAAAGGGCGTGATAAAATAGTTTAATTTTTTCTTCCGAAGAATAATTTAACAAAAATCTTAGTTTAACTATGAGATTAGAAATGTACTCATCTGTGTTTTTCTTTCCTCTTACGAAGATATTTTGTCAATCTGGATGAAGACTTCCCTCCCTTTGTCTCCAGTCACTCCAACTAATGGTGTAAATTTTTCATCATCCCTTCTTTACACATCCTTGATTTTGGTTCTGTCACGTTAATAGTTATTTCTTATAAATGGGAGTCTCATTATGTACAAAACGGGCGATGCAGGTGATCCTTCGACGTCAAGGCGGTCCAGATTTGGGGCCTGTATGAAAACGCAAAATTAAAAGAAAAAATTATATATTCTGATAGAAAATAAGGCTTTATGATCAGGGCGCTAATTTGCTTGTGACCGTTTTAACAGCGCTAAGAATTCATTTCTCCAGCTTTTAATTTTGAACATTTAAACAAATGTAGGGAAGTTCTCGCCAGGGAGGGTTATTAAAATCCGTTTTAACGTTATACCATCGTTGTAAAGTTACTCACAATCACAAAGAGTCTCTTTGTGACGTCACTAAATTAGTCATGGTTTATGTTTTGAACAACCCAACTCAACTGGTGTTTAAAATAACTTTAATCTATTGTTGTACGAAAGCACGTATCGCTGGGAAGAGAATGACGTAACCAAAATAAGCCTGGTTTATGTTTTGAAAAACCAAGCATATAGCGCCAAATAGTAGAAGTAACCCACGCTTTAGACATTTGACAGCAGTATTCAATGTTCTCAGCTTCAGCTTGTAATTGTTTTGTTTTTCATTTCATTTTCACTGTCGTTAATAAATTTTTGGTCCTTTTATCCCCATTCCTTCCGAATGAATGAGCCGTTGTTATCTATGTCAAATGAGTCTGCTGTTGAATGATTGAACGTTTCAAGCTTTTTACAATTGCTTCAAATAAAACATTGCTTTGTAAAGCTTATCGTCAATTTACAGTTTAATTTATTTGAGATTATCGGCTTTGTGAGTAATGCATGTTTTGCTAGATGTTTGAAACAAATAAGCCGGCAATGGAATATAACAATTGCGTTCCATTTGGTCAATTCTCCTGACTAAGGCAGTATGTTCCGACCGTAGTCATGTAGTCCATTAGAGGAACATACATTTTCCAATAAATCAAAAAGTCACATTTTTATAACTGTGGTAGAGTGACAATTTACTGTTGGACTTTCAGCGAAATTCTTCTAAAAACACCGTGATTTTCTACAAAAAGCGTTATAATTGTAATTACGTAGGGTATTACATGAAGGACACCACCATAACTCCCTCCAGTTACGCAGGGTAATACAAGCAGGATACCATCATAACACCCTCCAGTTACGTAGGGTAATACACAAAGGATACCACCATAACTCCCTCCAGTTGCGTAGGGTAATACACAAAGGATACCACCATAACACCCTCCAGTTACGTAGGGTAATACACAAAGGATACCACCATAACACCCTTCAGTTACGAAGGGTAATACACAAAGGATACCACCATAACTCCCTCCAGTTACGTGGGGTAATACAAGCAGGATACCATCATAACACCCTCCAGTTACGTAGGGTAATACACAAAGTATACCACCATAACAACCTCCAGTTACGTAGGGTAATACACAAAGGATACCACCATAACTCCCTCCAGTTACGTAGGGTAATGCACAAAGGATACCACCATAACACCCTCCAGTTACGTGGTGTAATACAAAAAGGTTACCACAATCACTCCTGCAGTTACGTAGGGTAATACACAAAGGATACCACCATAACACCATCGAGTTACGTAGGGTAATACACAAAGGATACCACCATAACTCCCTCCAGTTACGTAGGGTAATACAAGCAGGATACCACCATATCTCTCTCCAGTTACGTAGGGTAATATACAAAGGATACCACTATAACTCCCTCCAGTTACGTAGGGCAATACACAAAGAATACCACCATAACACCCTCCAGTTCATAGGACAATACACAAAGGATACCACTATAACTCCCTCCAGTTACGTAAGGTAACACACAAAGGATACCACCATAACTCCATCCAGTTATGTATGGTAATACACAAAGGATACCACCATAAGACCATCCAGTTACGTAGGGTAATACAAGCAGGATACCACCATAACTCCCTCCAGTTACGTAGGGTAATACAAGCAGGATACCACCATAACTCCCTCTAGTTACGTAGGGTAATACACAAAGGTTACCACTATAACTCCCTCCAGTTACGTAAGGTAATACACAAAGGTTACCACCATAACTCCCTGTAGTTACGTAGGGTAATACACAAAGGATACCACCATAACACCATCGAGTTACGTAGGGTAATACACAAAGGATACCAC
>JAQQZZ010089869.1:0-17904 GCA_030265115.1 Mopalia vespertina
TTCCCCATCAACACACACACCAACCCATGTGTTGTTGAAACAGAAGTATCGTTCAGTCTGGCACCCAGACATACATGTATAGGTCGGACATTCCACTCAGTTACATTTTACTTGTGATGGTTGAATTGGTTCGTTTTGCGCGCACTAAGGGGTATTGATTGATTGGCTGGATTGATTCGTTTAGCGCGCTCTATGGGGTATTGCTTTAAAAACAATCCTAACCAGACGGATGCTATAATATTAAAATCAAATGCATCAGTTAACTGCAAGCAAAACATTTCCTAAAAGCCTATACAGACGGAAGAGGAAAAGAAGATTACATTACAAACTGTCGTGTTTTTTTTTTCTTCAAATAAAGAGTCTAATACCGCTATATGGATATGTATGTAAACGATGAAAAACAGCGCAAACTCTAGCTTATAATTAAACGCTATAAATAGACTCGCTCTCAAGCTGTCGCCAATAGTATTGCTTTAAAATTAACTGCATAATTTCCCCAACAGAATATACATTCAAGAAAGTTGAAAGTTTTTTATGTTAATGCAAATGCATTGTAAGACAAAGTCGTTGCACCTGGGTACAAAAGCTGAACAACATCTTTAAATCTAAAGTTTTAAGTTCATTCTTAATGTTTTATTGTTTTGTAAAGGATTGACAAATAAGACGAAACTCACAGATGTGCTTTACTTAATTGGTACATATACACTATTTCAGAAACGTTGACTTTCCAATCTTACCAGTCACCAACACAATGTAAACTGCGCGTCATGATTTGGTTGAACTTTCATACTTGAGCAATAAGTATAGTGCATATAGATACATTCCTGTCGCTGTTATAAAACATGTTCCCTCACAAGAGTAGTCTGGGAAGAGACTCGTCACAACATTAACGTCAAATGATTAAAAATTAAACAAACAAAAATGAAGTTCCGGTAGTAGCACTTCAATCCGAAAGTTATTTATAGTGACAACCGAAAAAAATTGGAAACATTTCTCACCCTGTCTTTCAGTCAATTAAAACTCTATTTAAGTATGATTCTTGAGAACAAAACTGTTAATATTCTGTTTTCTGTAAAACGAGATTTGTTTCGATATAGGTAATTTGAAGAAAACGCTATCGGGCCGAATTACACGTAGGTGATTGCCGAATTGCACGTAGGTGATCGCCGTTTCAGGTTCTGCAATCTGAAAGACGTGCTTGCCATCACAATTCTTATCGACATGGATGATGCTTACCGTTATTATAAAACCCATACCAAACTTTCCATGATTTCGATTCAAATCCAAAGGAGTAAGATGTCCCTCAACATGCGTAAGAAAGCTTGTCATCTGTGGAACATGTGTAACAAAGTTTGTCATCTGTGGAACATGTGTAACAAAGCTTGTTATCTGTGGAACATGTGTAACAAAGTTTGTCATCTGTGGAACATGTGAAACAAAGCTTGTTATCTGTGGAACATGTGTAACAAAGTTTGTTATCTGTGGAACATGTGTAACAAAGTTTGTCATCTGTGGAACATGTGTAACAAAGTTTGCCATCTGTGGGACATGTGAAACAAAGCTTGTTATCTGTGGAACATGTGTAACAAAGTTTGTCATCTGTGGAACATGTGTAACAATGTTTGTCATCTGTGGGACATGTGTAACAAAGTTTGTCATCTGTCGAATATGTGTAACAATGCTTGTTATCTGTGGAACATGTGAAACAAAGCTTGTCATCAGTGGAACATGTGAAACAAAGCTTGTCATCTGTGGAACAAGTGGTTCAAAGCTTGTAGTTTGTGGAACATGTGTAACAAAGTTTGTCATCTGTGGAACATGTGAAACAAAGCTTGTCATCTGTGGAACTTGTGGTTCAAAGCTTGTAGTTTGTGGAACATGTCGAAGAAAACTAGTCAGTTGTGGAACATGTGGAACAAATTAGGTGTCATTCGTTCCACAACGACTATACGACTATATAATAACTACTCTTGGACAACTCCTGCCAAATCAGCTATTTGAAGCGTATTTCTATGAATGTTCTTTGATTTTACAGGACTTATCGCAAAACGTAAATTGTCATCAAATCATTCCAATCCCCGCCATGTTTACATGGTGTAAATATCGCATGTACAAGCACTATCTCAAACTTCCGTGCAAAACCCTTTAATGTTCTGTCCTATAAACATGTGTTAGATTTTTTCATGCTTTTCAACACGTCTTGTCTGGGCCATTGAGTTTGAATGTGATCAATATCGATATAAAGAGAGAGTGAAGCAAGAGATAATCCAAAGAATCAAAATATATTTTCCCCAATGTTTTGTGTTGATTTTAAACCTGGCTAGTTCGGGATATCAACACTTTATTCGAAATGTGACGTGAAGTAGGATGACGTTATGCTAAATGTGACGTGAAGTAGGATGACGTTATGCGAAATGTGACGTGAAGTAGGATGACGTTATGCGAAATGCGACGTGGAAGAGAATGACGTTTTTCGAACCGTGATGACAAGTGAGGTGCCCTCTATGTTTCGTTGTGAAATGACATGTAGCACCATTATAGAAACAAAGACATTTTGTGAGAATTCCAAGTGTAATAGAAACAAATATAGAAACAAAAGTGTTATTTAATGGCAGGGAAAATATCACTTTTACGAATGAAGAAAATCCTTGTATTTTATTTACAAATACATAATAAATATGAATTTGTGGGTTTAATTCCATGGATCTGCACACTTCCAAAACAGACACATCATGGTATCCTCTGAGGTAAAACGACCTATCCAGATAACTTTATTTTAGGATTGTGTGTATTGATAATTGACATTTTCTGTTCTAGGAATAGATTGCAAGTATCGATAATACACAAGGTGTGCAGTGGTGCAAGAACATCAACGATCGCCCATCGGCTTCCTCCATTAAATTCCGTGTGCTTTACAAGTACAAGACTTTGCTGAACAGCCAGTTATTTTTATCACCTGTTGTTCAGTGATTAGAAACCTGCCTACGCTATCGACTGCCGGTGCCGAGGGGAAATGTACCAGGCCAGAAATAAACAAATTGACTTGACCACGCAATCGTCACATATGACTGGGACAGGCCATGGCGTCCACCAGCACCGGGAACAATGCTCTTGTGGCGAGTTTGCTGGAAGGCTGACAATTGATGTTTAGATCTTGTTAAAAGTTGCAAAACTTAAAACGTATATTTGCGTCTCTTCGAATTTGATTATTCATTTTATGAACAACAACTATGTCTAAAGTAAAAATAATACACTATGACTGTGTTCTATTGTTTGTTCACATCACAGACACCTTGGTAACGACACCTCCTGTCCATGTCACGTAACATCATAGGCACCTGGGTAACGATACCTCCTGTCCATGTCACGTAACATCATAGACACCTGGGTAACGATACCTCCTGTCCATGTCACGTAACATCATAGGCACCTGGGTAACGATACCTCATGTTCATGTCATATAACATCATAGACACCTGGGTAACGATACACCCTATCCATGTCACATAACATCATAGACACCTGGGTAAGGATACCTCCTGTCCATGTCATATAACCTCATAGGCACCTGGGTAACGATACCTCCTGTCCATGTCACGTAACATCACAGACACCTGGGTAACGACACCTCCTGTCCATGTCACGTGACATCATAGGCACCTGGGTAACGATACCTCCTGTCCATGTCACGTAACATCATAGACACCTGGGAAACGATACACCTTATCCATGTCACATAACATCATAGACACCTGGGTAAGGATACCTCCTGTCCATGTCATATAACCTCATAGACACCTGGGTAACGATACCTCCTGTCCATGTCACGTAACATCATAGGCACCTGGGTAACGATACCTCCTGTCCATGTCACATAACATCACAGACACCTGGGTAACGATACCTCCTGTCCTTGTCACATAACATCACAGACACCTGGGTAATGATACCTCCTGTCCATGTCACATAACATCACAGACACCTGGGTAACGATACACCCTGTCCATGTCACATAACATCACAGACACCTGGGTAACGATTATACCTCCTGTCCATCTCCCATAACATCACAGACACCTGGATAACGATACCTTCTGTCCATGTCACATAACATCACAGACGCCTGGGTAACTATATATCCAATCCATGTCACATAACATCATAGACACCTGGGTAACGATACCTCCTATTCATCTCACATATCATCAAACACACCTGTTTAAATGTCCCTCCATGTCCATATCACATAAGATGCGAAAAATCGAGAGAACTTCAAGGCTTGACCATGCTTTTGACCACAGGGCCAAATTATCAATAGACAATCATATAAAAACTCTTATACATGTTCTTTTTGGCTAAGAGGTTACAAGCTGTACTATCAGGGCCTGGTGAGGGCCCATTTTCAACCCGTTCAATGGGATTTGAGCGCCACCTGTTTGGGTACCCAAACTCTCCACCCGGACCCCCTACCTATTTTATTTTTCTATGTGGAATATATCTTTCCTCCTTCTCAGATTTCCATAAAAACCATGCATATTTAGCTGTAATCCTTCAAAACATAACAAAACAATTAACAAATTAATGTGGACTTTTTTCATTCTATCCGTTCGCAATGATCATCACTTATGGCGCGTACGGGGAGAGTTAATGAACGGTGCCCAAACATTTGACCTGGATCAGGCCCTGACTATTGTCTTTACTTAGCACTTTCGAGCAAAGTAACCAATGCACATTTTTTGTTTGCATTGGTTTTGTTGGTTTTGCTAATTACTGTCAGATAAGTGAGTAGTACTACTATTTCGTCATCCAAAATAACGTGTCCTATGTCGAGAACGTCTAAAATCCTGTGGCTGAATTTACTCAAAAGTGACTCTTCCTGCCAATGCCATGTAACGGCCGTACACTCAAACCAATGCCTTTTATCAATGTCACGTACTACGATACTAGACCATACAACTGTGTACTCATACTTTTTCCCCATGTCTTGTAACAACCCATACACGAATCTAACCATTCTTTCCATGTCACGTGAACATCTCATGCGCCTGTGTAGCCATTCCTTTGCTTCCTGCCACGTTACAACCAATACACCTGTGTTATCAATCTTTCTCTCCATGTCAAGCAACAAGCTGTAGGCCTACGCCTGTGTATCCATTCTTTTTCTCGTATGTCACGTAACAACCCATACACCAGTGTAGCCATTTCTCCTCTCCGTGTCATGTGACAACTTACATCTTTGTGACCATTCGTTCTCCCCAAGTCACTAAAAAAAACCCATACACCTATCTTATAATTTATCTCTACGTGTCACGTAAATCAAACACAGTATACAGCTTGTCAACCATAACTCTTGTCTATGCCACGCTACACATACACCTGTGTAGTCAGTTCGCCTGTCAGTGTCATGTGAACCACCCATGCACCTCCATGTAACAATTCCATCATTCCGTGCAACGTAACTGTTCGTCGATTTGTGTAACCATTGCTTCTATCCATGTCACGTTAAGCATCATACTTCTCTGTAGCGATCCCTTCTTTACGTGTCACAAAACAACTCATACACCTGTGTAACCATTCCTTCTCTCCGTGTAACATATAACAACCCATACACCTGTGTAACCATTCCTTCTCTCCGTGTCACATAACAACCCATACACCTGTGTAACCATTCCTTCTCTCCATGTCACATAACAATCCATACACCTGTGTAACCATTCCTTCTCTCTGTGTCACATAACAACCCATACACCTGTGTAACCATTCCTTCTCTCCGTGTCGCATAACAACCAATACACCTATGTAGCCATTCCGTCTCTTCGTGTCACGTAACAGCTCATACACCTCTATAGCCATTCCTGCTACCTGTGTCACATAACAACCCATACACCTGTGTAGCCATTCCTTCTCGTGTCAAAAAACAGTCCAAACACCTGTGTAGCCATTCCTTCTCTTTGTGTCACATAACTATCCATTCACCTGTATAAACATTCCTTCTCCCCGTGTCACATATAAAACCCACACACCTGTGCAAATATTCATTTTTCCCGTGTCACGTAACAACCCATGCAACTGCATAGCAACTCCTTCTCTTCGTGTCACATAACCCATACACCTGTGTAGGCATTCCTTCCCTCCGTGTCACATAAAAACTCATGCACCTGTGTAACCATTCCTTCTTCCCGGGTCATATAACAAACCATACACCTGTGTAGCAATTACTTCTCCTCGTGTCACGTAACAACCCCTACACCTGTGTAGCCATTCCTACTCTTCGTGTCACGTAACAACCCCTGCATCTGTGTAGCTATTTCTTCTCTTCTTGTCACAAAACAACACATACACCAGTGTAAACATTCCTTCTCTTCGTGTCACATAACAACCCATACGCCTGTGTAAACACTCCTTCTCTCCGTGTCACGTGACGACCCATACACCCGTGCAAGAATTCCTACTCTCCGTGTCACATAAACCATACACCTTTGTAGGCATCCCTTCTCTCCATGTCAAGTTACAACCCATACACCTGTGTAAACATTCCTTCTCTCTGTGTCACATAACAACCCAGACACCTATGTATCATACCTTCTTTCCGTGTCACATAACAACCCATATACCTGTGTAGCCATTCCTTCTATCCGTGTCACATAACAACCCATACACCTGTGTAAACAACTCTTCTCCTCGTGTAACGTAACAACCCGTACACCTGTGTAAACATTCCTCCTCGTGTCACGTAACAACCCCTACACCCGTGTAGCTATTCCTTCTCTTCTTGTCACAAAACAACCCATACACCTGTGTAAACATTCCTTCTTCTCGTGTCACATAACAACCCAGCACCTGTGTAAACACTCCTTCTCTCCGGGTCACGTAGCGACCCATACGCCTGTGCAGGAATTCCTCCTCTCCGTGTCACAGAAACCATACACCTTTGTAGTCATTCCTTCTCCCCGTGTCAAGTAACAACCCATACATCTGTGTAAACATTCCTTCTCTCCGTGTCACGTTACAATCCATACACCTGGGTAGCCATTCTTTATATCTTGGTCACATAACAACCCATACACCTATGTAGCCATTCCTTCTCTCCATGTCACATAACAACCCATACACCTGTGTAAACATTCCTTATCTCTGTATCACATAACAACCCATACACCTATGTAGCCACTCCTTCTTTCCGTGTCACATAACTTCCCATACACCTGTGTAAACATTCCTTCTCTCCGTGTCATGTAACATTCCATACACATGTGAAGCCATTCCTGTTCTTTGTGTCACATAACAACCCATACACCTGTATAACCATTCCGTCTCCCCGTGTCACATAACAATCCATACACCTGTGTGAACATTCCTTCTCTCCGTGCATTGTATTATCCAGAAATCAAGAAGAGGGTGTCTCAAATCACCATTTTTCCAAAATCAGGATGTCTTATTTTACTGTTACCCTATCTTTCCCATGTTAAATGTGACCGAAACTGGGTGTCTCAAATGGATTCTTGGGTGTCTCAAAGACACCAAGACACCCCTCTGGCTTTATACACTATGCCTCAGTGTCACATAACCCATACACCTAAGTAGCCACCCCTTCTCCACGTTTCACGTAACAACCCATACACATGTTGGCCAGTTCTGCTCTCCGTGGCACATAACAACCAATATGCCTGTGTAGGCATTCCTTCTCTCCATGTCACATAAAAACTCTTACACCTATGTAGCAATTCCTTCGCCCAGTGTCCCATAACAACCCATATACCTATGTAAATATTCCTTCTCCCCGTGTCACGTAACGACCCATACACCTGTGTAGCCATTCCTGCTCTTTGTGTCGCATATAACAACCCATACACCTTTGTAGTCATTCCTGCTCTCCATGTCACAAAACAACCCATACACCTGTCTAAACATTTCTTCTCCCCGTGTCACGAAACAACCCATACGCTTATGTAACCATTCCTTCTCTCCGTGTCACGTAACGACCCATACACCTGTGTAACCATTCTTGCTCTTTGTGTCGCATTTCACAACCCATACACCTTTGAAGTCATTCCGGCACCCCATGTCACAAAACAACCCATACACCTGTGTAGCAATTCCTTTTCTCGGTGTCACGTAACAAACCTTACACCTGTGTAGCCATTCCTTCTCTCCATGTCACATAACAACCCATACATCTGTGTAGCAATTCTTTTTCTCCGTGTCACGTAACAACCCTTACACCTGTGTAGCCATTCCTGCTCTCTGTCTCACATAACATCCCATACACCTGTGTAGCCATTCCTTCTTTCCGTGCATATAACAACCCATACACCTTTGTAAACATTCCTGCTCTCATGGTCATGAAACCCATACACCTGTGTAGCCATTCCTGATCCGCGTGTCACGTAACGACCCATATACCTGTGTAAACATTCTTGCTCTGCTGGTCACGAAACCCATACACCTGTGTAGCTATTCATTCTTCCCATGTTACTTGACAACCACGGAATCTGGTGACGGCTACCATAGCTGGCTTCAGTTGATCACAAACTACAGATGCCAATTAGCTGAATGACCGTTCATAATCCATGGCTGTGGCCTGCCTGTGGGCTGCACCTTGTCATTTTAGTTTTAAACAATTTTAATGTAGATGTGCAGCCGTTTTCTTTTTTAAATAAATGCTCTGTATATGCCAAACGACAATTGTTATATAGTTACACATATGTGAATGACGGTGTTTGACTGGACTGACTGCAGCATATACAGATTAAACTGGAACACTGTATAGGCACCGTGTTTCCAAGTTCACCTGCAATTTCCATCATAAAATTATCATCATAACTATAGAAGCAGAAATCCTATCACAATCACCTGCACTATGAGCTCAATATGTGGCTTCACGTCACAAGCACGTGTCTTGTTACTGAAGTCCAAAAGTCCACCTCACATTGACAAGATTTATACTCAATTTATACCTGAAGGCAATACAGGCATATATATCAAAACATTATCTTCTATCGCAGAACAAGAAGTGGTTATCCAAGAAAGTATATAGTCAAGATTCGCGACCTGTCGAAACACTAAACAAAAAGATCATGTAGGGTAATTCATTGTTCCGTATATCGAGCTCAACTCAGATAGATGGTTTGAAATGATCAGAAACACCCTTTGATAAGTGAGGGTTTCCTTTGTAAAAAAACAAAACAACAAAACACCGATGTCTATCAATGTTTTATTCATCGCTTACGCTTATATTAGAACCAGCAAATCTGTGAGCATTCCATCAGTTTTGTCTTGACGTCTTTCGTTCTATGCATATATACGTTGCCAGTGAACCGAGTTCTAATCCCGGTGCAGCAGGCAAGCAACGTTTTCTCTCTCTACAATACATATATATAATGTTGTCCCCAGAGACTCGAGTTCGAATCCCAGTGGAGAAACTTTTTCCGTTCAATAAAATATATGTATGTTGAGAAAGGAAGGAAACATGAGATGATTCATCGGTTTGAGACCGAATTCGAATCCAGGTGGAAACCAAAATATTGTTTCTCTACTACATTTAAAATATACGTATGATGACCACCAAGGAAATTTTGTACATATATAAACAATAAAATACGTTTACACCAAGTAATATCTGCAGGGCTGCCATGAGAATTATGGTCCCCAGGGCACCGTGACAGAAAATTGTTATACGTCAAGCCTCAAGGGCCCTAACAAAGTCAGTATTGGGCTCATTCCTCACACACACACCACCTGACACACCCCCCCCCCCCCCCCCCTCCTCTCTCATTGGGCCTGAATATCTGAACAACGAAATGTCCCAATAATAATACCCTACTATTAAACATGTTAGGGTTCCTGAAAAAGATAAAACATAATCCAGCCAGTTTGAACGTCAATCTTGGTGAATCTTTCTTGTTTTAGTTTGAAACCATGCAGTGTGAACGCCAATAATGGGTACATATGAAAACATAAATTGGGGTTTATGAAAAAAACTAAATCTTTGAGAAATCGTTTAACATTGCTATCGTTTGAAACCATGCAGTGTGAACGTCAGTTATGGGTACACATGAAAACATAAATTGAGGTTTATGAAAAAATTAAATCTTGTGAAATCTTTCTTGTTTTAGTCTAAAACCATGCAGTGTGAACGCCAATAATGGCTTCACAGGAAAACATAATTTGGGGTATGTGTACAATCAAAATCTTATCAGCTGAAGACATTGGTCAAGATAACTATAAACGGGGGGGGGGGGGGGGAAGCGGATACTGTTTATCAATCATAGGTTCATATTTAAGTGGCACTGAGAAGCTCAAGTGTGTAGTGTATTAAAGGCCTCATTTTAAAGCCTCTCAAATATCGAATCTAACTGTATAAGCACCCCAGTAGCCTATGTTAATTTGTGTAAACACCGCACTGTCGCTTTAATATTTTGAAGCTATCTTAATATAAAGATTTCCATTGGTAGGTTCTTAAGATTCCAATTCTATGGCCAATGTGTTTATGTCGGATGAATACATGCAGTGTTCTGTGTCCGTAATAGTCCGCAGGATAACTAATTTATAGAGGAATACTGTGTGCATTACTTGGACACTGTAACTCGGTGGTGCGATGGACAAGTGGAATGCATATAAGTAGTTAAATGTGATCATTTAGTTACCAGTTCAGGGTTAACTAATTGGCTGTTCTAATCCACACAGCTGGGGCACGGCACTGTCTGACAGTACCATATGCACAACTAAGACAGCTTATCCAAACATGCAAGTACAGTCTGCTCAAATGTATCCAGACGCTCGCAAAAACAACGGTGCAGAGTGTACTGGGAGGGTCTACAACAGGGCATATACCCATTCATATCGACCGTTTGCAGGGATTCAGTTCACACAGAGATCTGATTCAGGCGGCAAATCGACCGTCCCGTCTGATACGTGTTCGCGGATAAGCAGCAGCCACATTGGACTCTCTCTCTCTCTACAATATATATCATACTCAACCGTATAGGGACTAAGGTAGCATCTCGCCGTGTAGTACGGTTCTCTCTGTATCAATGAAGATACACCAAGCATCCTGGCGACATGTTAACGTATTAACATGGGATAATTGAGTGAAAAGACAGGTCTGCAGCATACATAACAGAAACCAATCGTATTCGTTAAGCAGCTACCATCTATTTGGAATTGGAAATTAGCGGAGTATTTTAGACAACCAAATGGCGATACCTAACTCTTACCTTCTCGGCCTATTAGAATCCGTGGAAAACCCGATATTACAGCATAAGGTAGATCCTAATATAAGCATGACATGAGCGAGAGTTCCCATGTGTCCGCTTCCAACGCCTTCCTACTCAGCCATAGTCATATAGCATCAATTATTCTAACGGGGCGATACCATTCTCGGTTACAGACAGGGGGAGCAGGTTGCGGAATGCGACGACCCGGAAATGGCAGATTGAGCAGCATCGATTCTCGCCTAGGGACAGTAAAGCTATCAGCTGTAAAATATGACAATTAAATATGCTTATGAAGTAGCTGGCCTGTCAGTAACAAATGGTTATAAAGGTGCTGTGGAGAGTGAACAACAGCTGACATACATATATGCAGCCCAGAGAACAGCCTTTTTCAAGATTATCAGCCTACTCTGTTGTAACATACATTGATCGTATCGACATTTGTTTATCTGTTAAACACGTCTCAACACAGATTTATCAGCTGTCTGTGTTGATACATTCGCTATTAACTACATGTAGCTCGTTTAAACTGCCTGTTATCTTTTATACCTTTTTATAAATGTGATGATACATGTACGAGCTCTAAACTGACCCCGTCAACGGACCAAAATAACCGTGGCGACAGTTACTGATTGGCACGTTTTAACGTCGTTTTGAAATTCGCTTATTATATAAGTTGATTTGTGCTTTATAACGCCGTGATCAAGGGTATGTGTTTTGCACGTCTATGACGACGATGTTCCCGGTGTGAGTGAAACACAAACCAACTCAACCATAAGGAGATGTCCCTGGCTTCGAAAAGTCACGAACAAGTGAAACTCCCACATTTAGTTGTTATACTTATTCTGAGGGTACGCAAACCCATCATTGGGATCGAATTACGGTATCCTTGTTATTCCTACAGCAATCCCAACCATGTATACGACACATGCAGACATGGGCAATGGCAGGAAAAGTCTGAGAAAGGCTCGACACAACAGCAGCCATAGCTCATATATCGTTGGTGAAAACTTTATAATAGATGCCATAGTGCGGAAATCTAACTTAAAACTGTTAACTTAACTTCTCGGTAAAAACTGATATACCTTTCCATGAATTATTGAAAATGAAATCTATTGTACGTCCATTTTTTGCGAATCGCTTCAAAAATTTGATATTGTTACACAGAAATGCGACTTAGTTTGTAATTATTCTGTACAAATAGCTTGTAATTATTTTCTGCAAAAAGTTTGTTATATTTATCTGCAAGTAGTTTATGACTATTCCCTGCAAGTAGCTTGTTATATATTCTGTGCAAATAGCTTGTAATTATTCTCTGCAAGTAGCTTGTATATATTCTGTGCAAATAGCTTATAATTATTCTCTGCAAGTAGCTTGTTATATTTCTATGCAAGTAGTTTGTGATTTTTCTCTGCAAGCAGCTTGTATATATTCCGTGCAAATAGCTTATAATTATTCTCTGCAAGTAGCTTGTTATATTTCTCTGCATGTAGTTTATGATTATTCTTTTCAACCAGCTTGTATATATTCTGTGCAAATAGCTTGTAAATATTATCTGCAAGTTGCTTATTATTCTCTGCATGCAGCTTGTATATATTCTGTGCAAATAACTTGTAATTATTCTCTGCGAGTGGCTTGTTATATTTCTCTGCAGGTAGTGTTAGTGTATAATTATTCCTTGCAACCAGCTTGTATATATTCTATGCAAATAGCTTGTAAATATTATCTGCAAGTTGCTTGTAAATATTATCTGCAAATAGCTTATTATTCTCTGCAAGCAGCTTGTATATATTCTGTGCAAATAGCTTGTAATTATTCTCTGCAATAAGCTTGTTATATTTCTCTGCAAGTAGTTTGTTATTATTGCCTGCAAGCCGCTTGTATATATTATGTGTAAATGGCTTGAAATTATTCTCTGCAAGTACCGAGTTTTATTTCTCTGCAAGTAGCTTGTAATTATTCTGTCCGTAAAACAGAAATCTAGCTGTAAAAATCACTATAATTCCGTAAATCAGAAACTAACTTAACCAAATAATCAATGTTTTGGGGTTTTAATTTTGAGATATTCTTTTCTCAGACATTGTTTGACCTACATGGACGTTACGAATATCTTACCGCTCAATATACATTGGTTGATTAATTTGATTTATGTTTTGACTTTATCATATAGGCTCATGGACGAATTTGCGGGTGCCACACAGGAAAAACAAAAGCAATGCCTTTACAAATGTGAGATTCAAAAGCTTTAGATTAAATAGCTTTATGTTGTCAGCAATAACCCTTTAGCGGGTGGTTGGGCGGGAATTTCCTCAAGTCCTAGTTCACCCATTTATCTGGCACGCCGTCATTTATATAGGTGAATTAACCCTCAGCACAGCGAAAAACAAGCAATCAATCTGCTTTGGTGTTTATAATGAGTTACGGTTAAAAACTCAGCATACCGTATAGGCTTCTAAATAGTATACCCTTGCTGTAAAACAATAAATATAGCAACGCATTGTTAGCTTGTTACCTTGTAAAACGCCATAAGTCCTAAGCTTTCTAGATATTAATATACTATCAAAAACAAAACAAAATTTAGACAAAAAGTAGCTATTAATCAGGTTAGTTTTTCCGGACTATACGCAAAACTATATCCCTTCTTCTTGTGGCTTGTGGTTTAAAACAATCTACATTTTGAATAAGAAAATGTTCCTATAAACAAATGTGTCTTGTTGTTAGAATATATGAAGTAACTATTAGATACATATGTAAATAAGGAGATACTTACTAGCATAGCCCCCTCTGCCCCCCTACCCCCCCCCCCCCCGGTTCCGCCGCCCCTGGGTGACTGACGACAAACACCCAAGACAGGACAATCACAGAACGTAAAACAAGGACCACACAAATCTGAATACTTACATTAGCTCTGCCCCATCGAGGATCTCTGTGTAGATCTAAGTTGGGACTGAAACAGCTTAATCCTCGAAAATTTTGCATGTTAGCATTTGTTTCCCTGAAATGGTTGAAGTAGGCCCGAACTTCTGTTGATGAAATTTCTGCGACCTTGGCGATTAATTTCGTGCTGAAAATAGGAAATGTGAAATAATTTAAAATATATGTATCAACTTTTTAATTACAGAACGGAAAAAAAACAATCGTCCAATTAAATTTTTGGCACGTTTTTGCCTCGATTTGCAGCAAGGGATAGTAATGTGGCAGTCTCGTCTTACACATTTCGACCCTTGCAATGGGAAGAGGAGCCCGACAGTTCACGGTGGTGTGAGGCCATTGTGCCATATATCCATCCCTCTGCTTAAGGCCCTAACAGTAAAATACATTAAACCCCCATTTAAGTAAGGCCGAACTTTAACATCACGCCCTCTGGCTAAGGTCAATTTGTTTCAAGAGTGGCAATGCTGTTTTAACTTAGCACTGGAGGATAATTAACTTTCGAACATTATGGAAATGCTTCACATCTTGGTTGTGCTAGTGACAGTTATTGTTGGAATACACCTCCGTCATATAAGTGAATACCCTTAAGCACGGCGTAAAACACCAATCAATCAATCAATCAACTGTAACATCACAGCTGTAACACACAACTTTAATTGAATAAGTTTAATTAGGACTAATGATCGATAAGAATATTGGCTTTCTCTGCTGTTTACCATGATATAACCTCAGAGGCGATACACTGTTTGAGAGAGGTACATGCATTTGATTGGTCTATTTGTTTTGCATAGCTTGTGGACCTATCCGCCCATGTCTCATTTCGTAACCATCAACTACCATCTATAGCTTTTCAACTCAGACTGCATTTCGTAACCATTTAGTATATAGCTTTTCAACTCAGGCTGCATTTCGTAACCATTTAGTATACAGCTTTTCAACTCAGACTGCATTATGCAATTTGCACAAAAAAGTGTGAGAGGAAACCCCAGTGCTCATAGAAAAATCATTTTCCCGCCATTAGATACAATTAAAACATGTACAGGAATTAGAAATGGTATACCCATAAATAATCATTGTATATAGGTAGGTGTTTTAATTATAATTTTGGACTTTAAGTATTATTCCATCCAAAATGTAGAGGCTTTCAACGCCCCTTTCTTAATTATGATCCTTCAGGAAATTAAACATTTTTGGTCTGGCATTTGCGTGTTTTCGATAAGTAGGTATAGACTTTAAAAAGCTAACGAAAGCGTTATTTACTCAAAGGTGGCTCCTAGTCCAATGTTCTGTGGGTAGGCTGTCGCATTCTGACCTCTGTCCCCTCGTCCACAGTTCGTCCACCAGGCGTATGGCTTCACACCGAATCGGTCAATTGGCGGAGCTCTTCCGGCCCCGCTGGATAGCTGGTGCATGATCTCATCTACTGACAACCTGTCCACCAAATCATCGACTCTCTTATTCCAATCTAGACTCGTGTCTTCAAAAGGATACTCATGATTGTCAACAAGAAACGAGACTCCTTCACGAAGGAGCATTGCCCAGCACAAACCTAACAGTAAGCCCTTCATGTTGACGCCACTGGTTCAGCTTTCTAACTAGTCATCTACGACCAAATTGCACTCACTGTTCTTTACCACCGAAACATAACCTATATAGGTCTGTCTTATCATAGGCATCGCGATAAACCCTCTATTATATGGACCAATACTCCTATACGAACACAGATGTGACAAGTTGATAACAATTTAAGGTCGGAAAGGTCACAGACCCCAAAGAAGTAAAGCATTCGAGAGCAACAGATCACTAAATTAATAAATTTATTTAATTATTTATGTCAAATCTGTGAATAGTTAACTGCGTTTGAGAACGCTTTTTTCGTGACGGGTCGGCGTCACCTTCACTAGAGAACGTTTTGACTTGAGCAAAAATGATTTGACCGAGTACAACACAAATGTCATGTCCCACGCTTCAGATTGCAACATAAATGTTATTAAACAGTATCAACAGAAATCCTGCAATGTCATGTACTATTTTATGCCACCTGTTGTCTTTTTCGACAAATCAGAACAAAACAACTCTGACATGAGGAATAATAAAATTGCATGAACATATATGAGCGAAATATTTTGTGAAACGGCATGTTCGTGGTGCTAATGACATTGCTTTGTCATTTTGTTAAACACCAAATAAAATAAGAATAAAATTTAAATATAAAGCGATGGTAAATTTGTTGATTGATTGATTGATTAGTGTTTTACGCCACATTCAGCGGTATTTCAGCTACGCTGTGGCGTGGTAAGTTTGTAAGTAAATCATAATATCTTAAGCAGCCAATGAATACCAGCTGATACAGTTGAATCGAGTTGATTGGTCTCTCACCTTATATTCGAGAGTATTTAGTTTACAGGACGGTTTGACTCGCAGGTGTTTCTGGAGAACTGTGTGGACACCTGTATTTAAACCGTATGCACAAGAGTAGCCATATCCGATGCTGGTATGAGGTATTTATTTGCCAATTTACACCAAAATATAACTCTCCGAAAGAAAATATCGTTAGAAGCCCTAATATACTGACATGAGAATTCGATTTGGAACTCGTTTCGTTGAAACTTATACCACTTCAATTAATGTAGGTTGCGTCTCGGACAGGAATCAAACACAGTGACCAAATTTCCAGCAGTCACCACCGGCCACCAAAATCAATCAACCAACCGGTCACTCAATACCTGCTCGACCAATATAGTTAAAGATAACCGACGATTAAAACTTTAAGCTGCTGTAGATATACAGTATTTTCGTTAGCTTCAAAAATATACAGATGACACAACTAACAAATGAAGGCTGCAACTCGTACATGCGCAGTCTGCAGATATATTAAAATCAAATAAAGTAAATAACAGAAATAGTCCGATTTAAAAATAATGATTTATTTGTTAATATTTTCCGAGTATTTTAGATCCATGAATAGCAAAGGATCCCGACAAAACGTTAGAGCCAACAGACTTCTTCTGCTTGGGCTGCTGACCTCCCACATAGATTTTAATCGTTCCTGAAAAAACAAACAATGTTTCAAATGCAAGTGTTACATGTCTTGGAACTCTAGCCCAGTCATATCAATAGTCAACATGTTTAAAAAAACACATGCATTTAATTAATATTTCCAAGTAAAGACATATTTCAAGGTTCGAAAAAAATATATTATAAACAACGTTCACAAGCGTCTGTTCATTTTCCCAGAAGAGACAAAGTGACAAACGTTGAGAAAATATAAACCTTCTGTGATTATCCCCGCATGAGAGTTATTTTTGACCAAACTTTAATTTCAACCAAAATTTATCGTAAAAGTACATCTCTAAGGAACAATGCACAAAGAGCGTTACAGCAAAGAAATAAGCAAATCAAATTAAAAAAAAATATTTTGTCCAGGTGCTCATAGGAGTCTCATTTGACACACAACATGTACAAGTGCCCATTTACCCAATGTCGTCAGGGCATAATTCTGTCCAACCAAATATAGTAAAATAATAAGGGTGTGCATGGGCTAAGATAGTGTACAAGTTAGAGGACCTGGTGAGCATATAATGTAATTGAAATGTTACCTATACTTTACCAATATATCTATGAGTATACGAACTAATTACATACTTGGTGTTTGTGAGAAACACTGCATTGTATCGTTCTTAATCTGAGTGGACATTCCCATTTATACTGTCCAATATTATTAGCTACACCTGACCATTATGAGTCGCGTGAAGAG
>JAQQZZ010089880.1:0-17904 GCA_030265115.1 Mopalia vespertina
ATTTTAGATGTTTTTATGACGTGTCCTTGGTGAAAATAAAAATGTGGTGGGATTTTCCAGAAATAATGATTTTTTTTTGCAAATAATGAACTTTTCTTGCGGCCGTCACAGAGCCACGCGGGCGGTGGATGCAAAACATGAACAGTAATTCCATTGGCCCTATGGGAAACTGATTGTTTGTTAGATTTCGATTGAGATGCCATTTTGGTGTTGCCCCAGGCCCTTTATTTTATACAGGCTATTTTGGTTTCATTTTTTACATTAGAGTAAAAGTATAAACTTCCAAATAAGAGTCATATGGTTTAGATCAACGTTTACTATATGAAGAAGCGAGGTGTAAGCTTAAGCCTATACATTCACAATGGGACATCATTTTCAGAACCCTAGTAATAGATTGTAAAGTTGAATTTGCTAACAAGTGATGTAAGATAGTGTTACTTTATACTTATTTCCAGATGTTATAATAAAATCGATAGGTAATGAGGTTTTCACTTTTATTACCAGTTTATCAAACATTAATTTTGTAATCAAACAACGTCAACAAAGTTAATCATATGCAACCAAGTCTCCAGTTTAGGAAAGCAACGTATCTATACTTAATTCTAAGAAATTGGATTATGTAGAAGAAAGTTCATTCAAAATATAACGTAAAATTTACTTCAGAGAAATAAAATCCACTGTTTGCAGCCGGTAGATCAAGTGTCACAATCCAGGAAATACAACAACGCTGTTGTGTTGCAGCCGATGACAACCGTCTAGCCGCTTAGTGTTTGTCGTGGTTTTAAAACGATTTGGGAACTACAAAATGATCAAAAGGCTCCTTACCCATCCTACAAATCTCCCTCCGTTTGACCTTTCTGTCAAGTCTTTGGCTGGAATCTTTTGCCACCACTTGCTGTATCTAAATCTATGATGAACACAACTTCCTGTGGGAACACCTTCCAGTATGGCGACCTGTCACGTGACAAAGAAATCCGGAAATTATCGGAAGATGACGAAGATCTTGACAGGTGGTCGATTTGTCAGATTCAACATGCATGGGCATACATGTACATATTGTTATTGATAAAGATAAGCTTTTCAAAATACCAATATGCAAATTAAACTTACTTTGTTACTTTTGTGATAGCTTCTGGTTTTAACAATTATTTATAGTTGGACGGAGAAAATATATTCGGTCAGAAATGATAATGATTTAATACGAGTAGATATCTAGCTGCCTCACGTTTTACTTCGTTTTCACTCACCCATTGCATATGTGCAGTGCGAATACGTCTCTCCTTTTAATGAACATATATACAAGCAGTCATTCACACTGCACTGTCACCGGTTTTAGTATGTAGCATATATCTATAAAGCGCATGATACATTATCTCAGTGAGTTTCACTAGCCGTGTTTGTTTAAGTCATTCTGACAACAATGCAAGTGGTTATGATTCATTGTCGACTCACTGTCACATATGCCTACTGTAGTTCTAAATAACGTCTTACCTTCCCCATTTTCTTGTTGCCTATGTCGGGTATCAATGGCAATGGGGAAGGTAGAAAGAAGTTAACTTGTCCTACTGCCAACAGCTGATTGACATACAGCTTGATTCTCTCTAGACTGATTTTTTTGTTTGATTGGGGTTTAACGTCGTACTCATGGGTATTTCTCTTATATGACGACGAATTGTCCACTTGACAGTGTTCCTTGCCTACATGTAGTTACGGTGGAAAACCGAGAGGAAAGCACGTAAAAACCACCCCGACCAGCGATTGCCGGAGCCACATCGTGAACTCCTAGACTGATTATTGACTAATGAATTAACTTTTTCACAAACAAAACTCCTGCAAGAAAAGTATACATTTTAACTTGAAAAAGTAGGTTACTGTAGTGTCAGTCAGGTAAAAAAACACTCAATCAATCAATCAATCAATCAATTTACCAACCAATCAATCAGTCAGTCAAACATCCAATCAATAAATCAGTAGGGCCTATATGAAATATTCCGTGTCTCATATGTACACAGGCCTGCAGTAGTTTTCTACTATCTAACCTTTTGCCATTTTATTGATATACAGTTTGCTTTGGTGCAAATTCTGGTTTGATTGATTGATTGATTGGTGTTTTAAGCCATGCTTAAGAGTATTTCACTTATATGAAGGTGGTGTATTCCAAGATGTGAAGCATTTATGTAATGTTGGAAAGTTAATCTTCCTCCAGTGATAGTTAAAGACAGCATTGCTACTCTTCAAACAAACTACCCTTAGTCAGTGCCTAATTCTGGTTTGAGAGACGGGGAATAATATCCTTGATGCAACAATGTCCACTCGATGGATTCTAGTTATATTTTTTTCATTTTTGATTTAAAGTGTTTGAAGATATTAGCTCTAATAGTTTTGCAATTCAAATATCTGTATGATAATCCAACTGACCGATAACAATCATCAGTTTCGAAACTGCACATAATTAGATACTGTAATAATTATTTTTTCCATAACATGCATATTAAATGTTCATTCACTGATCAGCAGCTATTAATACCAATTATTTTGTTTTTTATGAGCTTAATATTATTTCGCTGGTTTTCTCAAGGATTGGAAGAACAGGGTAAATTATGTCCTGTTTTCTTGACTTTTCAGACTGCAGTTGCCCGTCATATCTAGGCTGCGATTGTTTTATTGGCTGAAAAACAACTTTGTCAGGAACCAATCAAAGTCTGTATGAAGTTTAAGACTGGAGAGAACAAATGGAAGATTTTAATTGGATGTTTAAAAGTAAACCCTGTTCAGCCTATCCTCGCAAAATGGGCATGCTATTATCAGTGAATAAAGAGAAATTGTACACTGTGATTAATGAGAGAAATTATATGGGAATTTTGAAATGTTGGCAAGGGAGATAATTTCAAGTCGACATCTGAAATCTGTCCTATGATGTAATAGCATTTCTGATAGTGGCGCTGTTTAATTACTCCACAGGCTGTTATCCCTTGTGACATAAAAATATAATAGATCAGATCCAATCTGAGGTCAGGTGATTGGCTGTAACTTCCCATGATCAACGTTCTACATCACCATCCATTTAAATTGACACAAATATTCTTGATTTGAATAACTTGGAATTTTAACTCTCAGAAGCACAAGAAAGTCTCCCTCTCCATTATGAAACTTTATTAGCTCACAAGAAGGCGATTAAATAAGGCTCAAAAGACCAAAAACACTATAAAAGAGTTCAAATACAGAAAATAAAATTCAAGTATTAAACTTTATTACCTACCAAACAATAGGATATTCACTCTTCAAAATAAATTTTTGCGAAAATAAAATAATATTATGTGTACAAAATTAGAACTATTAGTGAAATTCACTAAATCAAACAAAGTAATATACCAGTAATATAATTATAAACTTGTTTATTTTTTACAAATTGATGTATAAAACAATTATACTATTAATGATAACGATAAACTATTAATAACTTTAATGAGAATTCTTTTCCATAAATATTCTTTTTTTCGAAATGAGAGAAAAAATAAAAGAATATTCTTCAATTACCTCAAGACCCGATCTCCATGGCAACAAATGTTGTTGAAAATGACATCATACACTCTTATTACTTTAAAAAATTAAAATCTAAAAATACCAGAACAAATTATAGACCAAATGTGCATTTAAATTATATTAATCTATGAAACAAACTATATAGCAGATTTTATCTTAATATATTATTCTATCCAACAAAGTTTACCAGATTTTTATCTTATTTATATTATTCTATCCAACAAACAATACCAGATCTTTATCTAAATATATAAATCTGTCTAACTACACAAGGTTTTAATATATACAAAAAACAGTATGTTAAGATTTTTAATTCCACGGTGAAACAGAATTTAAACACGGTAATTCTTTATTATTTTCTTAAAAACAAATAGGAATACTAATGCTTCTTCAATATATGAAAAACAAAACACATGTTGTAATAATGACACACTCGCATTATTAAAAATGCCATTTAATCGTGTTTAATACTAAGACGGTAGTTCTGAAATAATACTGACAATAATAAAACAGTATAATCAAATATCACAGAATTTTGAAACACACACAAATTTACTTTTTCTACCAGATTTACTACAAGGTACAGGGATCAGAAATAATTTAATAATTGGTTTTAGAAAAAATATTTTTAAAAAGTACAATACATAATTCACGCAGTAAATTCACATACTGCAGATATTTTAATGAAATAACAATTAATTTTCTACCAGAGTTGATGTTAAGTTCAGAACAGATATAAAACATGTTTTTGAAGAAATACAAATGGACAGAAAAACTTAAAAAGTTTGTTTTTTTTAACCAACTTTTACAGAAGATACATGTATCATAATTATTATAAAATAACTTTTAAAAAATGGTTTTAGTTACTCACGGACATAAAGGAAAGCTATTATTTTCAATACAATTGAACAATAAAAATACGGATTCATACAGTTTATTTAAATATCACAGAAATTTTATTGACTTAAATGTAAGCTTTCTTACTAAAATTAATTGAGCAATACAGAGATCAGAGTAAACCTATTGGTTTTACTTCAAAACCCTTATTAAAAGGAAGGTGAAAATTCTTGCTTTAACACTAACATTTCAAATCACAACTCATTTTTACAGTTTCATAAAACAACATTTATGCAAAAAAAGTCAAAAACAAATTTGACATAGAATACTGCAATAATGTTACAATAATGTATCAGATTTTATGGGAAATTATTAATTCATAAAATTTCACTCAGACAAAAAAAACAAATCAGGGGAGGTAATCAACGTATTCAAATAAATAAAAACTTGTTATCGTATATGAGGCATACAGAAAATGATCACAAATCTATAGTTTTTTAGAAAATGAGCTGAGAAACTTATTTAAACAGTTACATTTCTTAAGTATTTTTGTAAAAAGATGGTTACGGAAAAACCAAACACTAAGTTATTAGCTTTGTAAACATTATGGCTGTTTCAGATATATAAAAGAATTTTTCACAAACCTATACAGTTTTTTGACAATAAGCACGGACACTTTTAAAACAGTTACAATTCTATAAAATTTGGTTAAAAAATGGTTACTGAAATAGTAAAGACATTGAAGTTATTACATGTAGCTTTGAAATAATTAAGACAGTTTTAAATTCAATTTCAGAAATATTAAAGAATTTTAATTATTTTAGCAATTAGACCATTAGTCGAGACCCTGGTATGTATCTACTTTCACGCCAGATATTTGACTCTCCACAGTTGTGGATTTTCCGAAGGCATTGTTTACAGCGTTTGTATTTATTAACTGTATCATGTAACAACATTCCCGGTGTTAAGCCACGGAGACGTTCTTCCATATCCTGCGCTCTTTTACAATCCGCAGCCTGGCACCAGTCCCCTTCTAACTTCTTGCGAGCTGTGAATCGTCGATTAAAATGACTCGCTCTGTCTTCCAAAAGCCTGAAACATATGGAAATGTGAGAAAGTGATAACAAGCAGAACAGCCTACCTTAGAAGAAATTTATGTGTAAAAGTTGTGGTTTAGGAGTATTTTGTTACCATTAAATACCATTTTTGTGATACAGCATAGCATTTTGTAACCATCAAGTACCATCTAGCTTTTAAACGCAGACTGGGAACTTTGGGATAAACCCACGCCATCACTATCTCACGAAGAAGTCACGAGACGACGCCCTAATTTTAGCCACAGTTTTGAAATAATTTTGATTTAAGAATAATTAAACTTGTTAGTTCTTTAAAAAAAAAGAATTGCATTGATCTACAGCTGAATGACATCATAGCATACATGTAGTCCTGGTGTATTTATACAGCTGTAGTTTGCCTGGCTATGATCACACAATTGGCGCCATTTTAGCGAATATCACTACATTCAAAATGGTCATGGTTTATGACCAAGCGGGCTGTACACAAAGCATGAAGGTACGACAGCGATGGTTTTAATCAAATGCAAGACAAGAACTGAGTTGTATGCTGTCAACTGTATCGGACATTTTTTCATAAAGTGACAGGTTTCTGCATGAAGTTTTAGTGTATGTTTTTTTTTATGGTGTCAGATGGGGGAAAAGGCTGACAAATGAATACACAGATCATATATACAAGAGACATAAGCCAAGTTATACATGTATGTTACACATGGTTTTCTAAAAGATTTAATAATTCATTGTCTTGTAGCCTTGAGTAAATTTATAGTTTTATACCGCATGTTATACAGATCTCTACAACTATGCCTACATGTTCGGTGATAGGCTTATTATGCAGACTGGGTGGATGGAAGGAACAATTCAAGGCTCTGAAGGAAGAGTTTTCAGGCCCTATGACATCATGAAATGACTAAGATGGCTGCTCTACAATACTTTGTTGTATATAAAACATGTTGCAGTTGTCAAAACAAATTGTACATACAATTGGTTTGCCCCAACCAAAACATAAATACAACTCTTTTCATTTGTTGACAGTTGAATCTTTAACTTCCTAAGGCTTTAAGATATTGTATTTCTCATATTCAAAATCAAGCCTGAATATTTTGTATAAATCAATGAGGTTAGCAATCCTTCTTTTTCTTCTCTGAAAGTGTGATTTTATTCCAGATGTAAATATTAAAATAAAGAATCTATTGAACTGAACTCACTCTCTCTTTGTTCTGTCCAGAACGGTTTCTTCCTCTCGTTGTTCTGATAACCGTTTCAAGATGGCTTCACGTTTTCGTTGCGCCACCAAGTCCTGTTGTTCACGGAACAAACCGTACGCTCTCTGGCGCCTCTCGGCTAATTTTTCATTGTTCATGTCGTTTTTACCAAACACTTCATTGTCCGATTCCTTAGGTGGGATAGGTACTGGCTTGTACCTCAGCTGTGAAACAGAAAATTATAGGCAAGTCAATACAAATACCAGACCATAAGTATATTTATATGATCTGACACTGACTTTGGTGTCTTTTAGTTTGTTTGTTTGATTGGGGTTTAACATCGTACTTAAGGTTATTCCACTCACTTGACAGCATGCCAGCCCAATGGGTGAAGAAAACCACCCTCGACACCACTGGCAGCAAACAGAGACAAGACAGTACATAAACAGGACGCAATACAAAAACACCACAAACAGATCAGCTTCATGTTGCCCCTTAGCTCTGAGAGCACCAGGGACAAATTATTTTTATCGCTTAAATTAAAAGTTAGGTACATGTATTCAAACTATATGTTGGTGAAAAAAATGATTTGAAATTCTAATTACAAACAGTTAAATTGGAGCCCCATGATCATTTATTCAAGTCGCAAAACTTTAATTGCCCATTTCTGGCACTTCCTTTTTAAGCAGACTCTACATTTTCCAAGGCGTATTTCTAGAAAACTATTCATGTTAGAAACTTCAAATTGTAAAGACCACAATGCGATCTAGTGAATGGTGTATCATTTTTTAGAAGTTCATCTTGATTTATATTCTGCGTAAGAGACTAAATACAACGGGTGTTCTGAAAATCGACCAAGCGTTCCAGGAAGACCTTAAGTTAACACTGTCACTCTGTTAGATGCAATTACATTACAATGAATTCCTATTATGATGTGATGTCAGTCTCCTTGTGACGCAATGCCAAGTAACAGACTGTTAACCTAACAAATATTTGAACAACAGGTCAACATGAAACTCCCTCCTCACCGCCTGTGAATCAGTGGTGTAAAACAGACAGAGTATGCAACATTGTCAAAAATCAAAATGGAAGGACATTTATATTTATAAATAAACTGAAGTGATATCACATGGACATATAAAAAGAAAACAAAAAGTCAAAACTTTGAGTACAAAGTTTGAAAATTTCAGCTCGAGAAATAACAGTATTGTGTAGTTAGGATAAGTAACAACAACAATGCTTGTTTGTGTTCTTACGATATCACACGGCTTACCTGCACTGTGTCTGAGTAACAACTGATTAAGCTGCTATAACTAACCATAAACTGTTAACATTAGTCCAATAAATCAATGATTACAAGAAGCCCTGAGCAACACATGCATTATATATACAGTATATATATTTTATTGTGTATGGTGTTATAAAGATTTGCTTCAATGCTTTAAGTTAAGGAACACTGCTCCAGTAGCCTAGGGAAGGCAACCATATAATGGTTGGTAATAATATACATACAAAATGTATATTACACCTGAACAGGTAATGATTGTCACAGGACGTTTAGGTTGGTAATTGTATACGTTTAGCGACACATAGGGACAGGATCATATGACCTCTCATTGGCTCTCAGTGTGATAAAGTATGTTAAGATAGACTGTACTATTGACATAAAGGTAACAGATGGACATATGTTGCATGGAGGGACAGGATATGATGTAACCTGGGACTACAATATACTGTAAATTATATTCACAGATGTAACTAAAGATATAATAGGTGGACATATTATTAACCAATCATGTGTTCTACTAGTAAAAGAGTGATGTACTTCCGAAGAATCAAAGACTAATTTTGATGTCAATATTTCAGCGATTTAGTAAGCCATCGCCTTGATAATAGCAAAATAAATTGCCGAAATATTGAGATCAAAATGTGCGTGCTACACTTCGTGTTTGTTATTTGCTTGGAGTAAAGGTGGAGCTTAGTTTACTGAGTGACACGTTTGAGTATACAGTATGCAGCCTAAGTGCAGCTCCAATGTAATTTTAATACTAGAGACAGTTGGATCGGTACCCTACCAGGCCACAGTATATTAACAACAATTTGAACAGTCGCTGCTCTAACCTAAGTTGTCGACAAAGCAAAACAAAACCAATATTTGTGTTCAAATCTTAACTCTAACATGGTTGGAAGTTAATCCCACGACCTAGTACAGATTATAAAACTAATGCTTTTAGATTTTGTTTGCACTTGTTTTTTTTCTTCTATAAATTTTTTTTTGTTTTCATTACAGCTCATGTATGGACATGTACAAGGCATGGATCTTTGAAAGTTTAAGGTGTAAGGTCCAATCAAAGATTAGTTTACAATGTACATTGTAGTGGTTTTAAGTCAAACTGCCAATTAGGTTGTTGCCCTTGGTTACATGACAACAATACAGAGTTCATCAAAGGTTGGGGTTTTTTATGTTTGTTATCACACTTAAGTGACCCACTATAAACATAAGTAAGCACAAACATACACACACAATGAAATGGAAAGCACACAAAGGAAAAAGTTAAAAGTACAGGGTTCTTTAAAGAAAAAAGAAAATCAAAATTTGCCGATTGTCTTGGTGATTAATATTAAGAAAGAAAAGGGTGTTTGCAAGATTCATACACTTTATATTATTAATGCAGTTAAGTTTGGCACAATATAACTAACATACACACAGCCAGAAAAGTATGCTAGTATGACCTACACTATCCGTGTAATTTCAACTTTAAATTTGACAATTATATGGAAGTTTTATTCTCCTGCAAACTATTTTTATATTTGATGCGTACATCAAGGTAATTTATCACTTACATTCTGTATCTATTATACTTTCAATTTTAAATTCTAACCAATATACCTCTTTATATCGTACATGTGCATGTCAGTGAGGTTAGATAAAACATGAATTTTGAGTTCTGGGTTAGGGCTACTACTAACGCTAACCCTAAAACTACTAACCCCAAACCTAAAGCTAATATTAATCCCAAACCTAATACTAACCCTCACAATAACCCCAAACTTAACACTCAACCTTACCCTAATATTAACCCTTAACTTAACCTAACCCTGACAATAACCTTAAAGCAGACACTAACAAGAGGTCATATCTTACATGACAGCCTTACCTCCCTTATTTATTAATACCTTTTTTAGTGGAGACAGTACACCACATGTGGTTTTAATGGAAGTTTCTAAGAAAGGTGAGAGTGGTCTGGGAACTGAAAGAGGGGTTCGTAAGAGACCATCTATATACCTCAGTTTGTTTCTCTCTCTCTCCTGTGGGGAAGCAAATGTTAGTGCAAAACACAAAAATTAGCAACAAAAAAATAGCGAAATAAAATATTGTACAAAAGCAAAGTAAGAAAAGAGATACACACAGTGACAGGGTTAAATGAAGGGATTACAATTTTCAATCTTTTGCAATCTTTTGAAATTTTATACTACATGTGGCAAGTACACGTTTGCACCTTAAACAATTATATATTATTTTACACACAAACAGTTTTTGATTTCGCATAATGGAATACCACTAAAGCAAATGTTAGAAATAAAGTAAATCTTGATTTAACCCTGCTTTGTAAAGGGACAATGTTAGTGACTACAATATGACACAGTGAATAATGTATAGCTGACACATAAAGGGAAATAACTCTTGCAATGGTCTTTTCAACATTGTCATTCTTAAAACATACTCATGTAGTCAACTTCCTGTTCTGTAGCTTATAATAAATTCAATCAGCGTATTGGAAATCAAAATTATCTACCTCAGTACATTTAAGAAAAATGCAACATCAATTTAGAACAATAATTCATAAAATTCTGCATGAGGATTAAAAACAGATAGCATGAGTTATTTCCCTTTAAGTGTGACAAAAAAAATATATAAGCATATATAAAAAAAGGAAATGTCAGATTTTATTTAAGAAGAAATAAAACAAAAACTGAACAATACACTATGAGGAAAAGGATTAAAATCAAGCAAAAAGAAAATGTGCAAAATTATTAAAACAAAGCAAAATAACAACTGTGAAAGAAAAAAGACAGGGTAATTCATCAACTTTTTAGTTTACGTGCCATACCATACTGTCAAGTCAATGATGAATGACATATCTGCTTTTTTCTGGGTTGTTATTATTAGTTTTTTACATCAGCACGACAAACAACACATACATGTAAGCAATCTGGGCCTATATCCATAAAGCTACTTAAGTATTTCTTAAAAATAAGCAATGTTTAGCCAAATTTTCATTTTCCATTAAAATTTGTTTAATCTGAAATAATAAGTTTCTATTTTAAATTTTTTACTTACATTCTTTCAGTTAACATCACAAAAATAATTCTTAAAAAAAATACATATTTATGTGTTTAAAGTGATGCTTGAAAATTGGCTAAGTTTGACCAAACTTGAAGAAATACTTTAGTAGCTTTATGATTACAGGCCCAGCAAAAAAACAGAGGCATTACATTCTGCTGAGTCTTACTACTTTTAAGTATATAAATAAGATTATTTATTAGTACGTTTATTTTTTTGCAAATTTATTTTTCAAACCTGTGTGTCCAAAGCCTTCCTGTACAAGTCTTGATGATCATATTTGTCTACTAGATACTGCTCTCTCTGAGCTGCCAGGCTAAACAAAAAACAAACAAACAAAGGTTCATTTGACCAGTTATTATGTGATTGTGCTGAAGAACACGACACTTTGCATTGTTATAGTTTTCATGAAAAACTAGGAGGAAACAGGAAGGTTGAAGGGTCTATTGCCCTGGTGCTCTGGTTCGAGGGTGAAGGACAACATGGAGCTGATCAGTTGTGGCATTTTTGTTTTGCGTCTTGCCTTGTCATTGTTTGTTGAAAGTGAAGATTGGACAGTGTTCTTCATGCCGAGCTGGCACACACGTATAAAAGTGAAATAACCTTAAGTAAGTGTATAAGAGTAACAATCACACACTCTGGACTAATTCATGTTGGGTACATTGGAGGAAGCTTATCAAGTAACTGGTGACAGTTTCATGACTTACACACTGTGAAAGGTTATTTCACTTGAATGATGTCACATAAAGGCTGTCTCACCAGAATATCAATAATGAAGACAACAGGCGTGACTCCACCCAGTCACTGTATACGGACACTTGGCCAGTCGACTAAGCAATGCTCAAACCCTCAAATGCTAGTCCATATGGTAAACGTCAGAAAAATCTCCTTTTTAATGTAGGTCTCTTAATCAGGGGGAAGAAACTAGACATTCCTAACAATATTGGTGTCACTTTCAGTGTCATAATGACTGCTATTACAATTGTTTGTACCAGTGTCATTTGAGGTGTCATTAACAATTTGAACAAAGGTGTCGGTATCAGTGTCAGTTATCAATACAGTGCCATCGTCAGTCACGTTTCAGGTGTTATAATCTTTACTGTTGCAGGGTACAAGTACAAGTGTCAATAAAAGCGACCCTTTTGATAATTCATTGTGAAATAGAACATATAGAATTAAAGTCATGAATTCCAAGACTTTTGTCAAAAGTTGTCAAGAATAAAATTGGGGATATCTAGTAAGCTTTTGTCATAAAAATTAATGAAATGACTGTTAAGATTAGTCAAAATGTTTCAAGAAATAAACAAAGAAAACAGAATATATCGAGGGCCATTTGTGGTGATTTGAAAGAAAC
Source organism: Mopalia vespertina (assembly GCA_030265115.1). Classification (NCBI taxonomy): domain Eukaryota; kingdom Metazoa; phylum Mollusca; class Polyplacophora; order Chitonida; family Mopaliidae; genus Mopalia; species Mopalia vespertina. The sequence continues at coordinate 12,358 of JAQQZZ010089880.1, forward strand.
CTTTTAAACGATCACAATTAAATCTGCTCTTTTCGCATCTATAATCACAATGGTATTAATTTTGGTTTCAAGGACTGTTTGAACCCAGCTTAATATTTAACTGATCACCGTCAATACATCAGTCAAAAAAACAAACGTTCTTAAGCAAGTCAGGATTTATTTCTCGCCCTTTTGCTACATGTACTCACTCTTCAGCTAGCTGAACTTGTTCTAGTCGTTCTAAAAACTGTTCATCATTTGTCCTCTTTTTCTTCAAGTGATCTTTGGCATCAACCTGAAAAGAAAAGAAAAGAAATACATGTAAGTGAAAATGTCAAATAGTGCAGAAAAGTATAACATGTTTCTGTGACTAAACAGGTGTGGTGTTATGCATATGCACATTCAAAAACTGAATTTACTCAGCCTGAAAAAAATACACTATCGCCTATACAAATGCTAATTTATCACTATAAATCATTGTTGATTTAAAAATATAGTCAAAAAAATGTCCGTATTGATTTACCTTCTTGTTTTCACATGCACAGACATATCTAAGTTGTAATTAAAAAGAGTGATGATGCTCATCCTGTTTTATGACCATCAACTCTGACAGTTTCAACATTACAAAAAAAATGTTCCTCCAGGGATAGGTAAATATAGTGTGAATGAACTTGAAAGATACTGCCCTAAACAAGGTTTCTTGACAAAGTAGGTAGCAAATGTTAGTTTGTATTTTAGCTACTGCTAGGTTCTCTCTTTATATTTTATTAACATCCAGCTGTTTGGTTGGTTGATTGGTGTTTTACGCCATGCTTAAGGGTATTTCACTTATATGATGGAGGTGTATTCCAACAATAACTGACACTAGCACAACCAAGATGTGAAGCGCTTCTGTAATGGTGCAAAGTTAATCATCCCCCAGTACTAAGTAAAGACAGGATTGCTACTCAACAAACAAACTGCCCTTAGCCAGAGGGCCGCCTGCTGTTTGAAGGGCGATCCAATGTCATCCCAGTTTAGATTGTTTGTCTGTTTGGGGTTATACTTCATAGTCAACGGCACTTCACTAATTTGACGTCAGATTGTACATTTTCCTTGGTTATCTAAATATGGTGGAAAACTGGAAAGAAACCTTGTAAAAACCACATCAACGATTACTGGAGCCACATAGTGTGATCCTAGTTAAGATACAGTCAAGTTATTTATTTTTTTAACAATAAGTTACAAATTACTTAAAATTATCGAAACATAGTTTGGTTTAATTGGTGCTTTGAAAGACATTTCTGTTGCTTGACTGAATTTTGGAAATGTTTGTGAAAGAAATCAAGAAAAAATTTCAAGAAATTTTCATTTTGTTTGTTTGTTTGTTTGTTAAAGGGACAACCCATATTTAGCACATTTTAATTATTCGAGATAAAAAGTATGAAACAGCTGACCAATCAACATGCTATAAATAAGACAAATCCCTTAAAACTGTTACCATAAATTGCAGGGCATGGGGACAATATACCCTAAAAGAAAATAAACACCCAATTCCTGCAAGTAACTGCATGTCCCCTTTCTGACATTAATATTTTCAAGTGGTGGAAAATCCTAAGTCAAACTTAGAACATATAATTATTTTTTTTTTTTTTTTGTAAATTCATTCACTTTATTTGATCCAATTCTGATCAATTGATAAACTTACTTGTTTTGACAAATCCATGGAATATTCCTCTTGTTTGAAAAATCTTGGTGGGGTCAAAGGTCGTTTTTGGAATACGTATGATTTCTACAGAACAAAAACAAAAACAGACATTGTTATGATTATGATTTAGGATTTAGGTTTATTTAATGCTTGATTGACTGAATTGTGTTTTTTGCTTCCTTCTCAATGTTTTACGGTTAAGGGTATTTCACTTATATGACGGTGGTGCATTCCAACCATAATTGACACTGGCACCACCATAAAATGTTAAGTGTTTTGATAAAGATAGAAAATTAATATTCCACCAGTGTAAGGTACATGTACATGTAAAGACAGCATAGCTACTCTCCTTACAAACTGCCCTTAGCTTTTCTGTTCAACACCATACTAAAGGTTATCTCACTTAAATTATAGGAGTGAAGTGTTTGGTAAGTTGGACAATTACAGCTCATGCTTTCACTTACATGGAATTCAGTATCTCTAGTGGTTTTTTTCTCTTTAATGGCGTCGGATACACCTAAGTTGAAAGCTGCCATTTTCTGCAAGTCATGGCGTCTGGAAAGCATTCTATCCTGGAGATGCAACAGCAAAAAAATAAAAAAATTATTAGTGACAAGAATGAAATGTTATATTACTATTTGTTACAAATGTAACAGCAACAAATACATGGAGCTTTTATTTAATAGATTGAGTAGAATTTTTCACAAAGCTGCATTTAATTTGAATTTTAACTTATACACATGTATAACAAATGTTGACGTGGATTCGTTTCGCATTCAGGTCAAAATCACAAAGTTTGTAAATATTCTACCATACAGCTATCTATTAGCCATTCATCAAGTGAATTGGTGTGAAACTCTTACATTTCAAACTCCACAGAACAGCCAATCATTAATGAATGTGCACTATACCTGTTCTTTTAGTAGTTCTTCAGCATCTTTCATCGTCTGGAACTGTCTTAATAAATGATCGTCTTCCTCCTCTCTCTTTTTAATTTCCTCTGCAAATGAAACTGGGATATTTCTCCTGGATCTTTGGTGACAGAGGTAGCAAAGCTCTTGGCCAGCATTAGGGTGTCCACAAGCTGACATTGGTGGGCTGAACTGGACTCGTTTTTCCGGGTTCTCATTTAAAACGGGTTCTGTTTTTGAACGCTCCAGGGGTTCCAGTCTGGATGGTGTGAATTGCTTTGAAAGTCTTCCACTTAAACTTGAAAAGATGACACAGATAGCTTTAATCAGGATTGAAGGATTGACTGGTGTTTTGTTTCTCCAAAATTACAGACATTTTCAAGGATTTAATTGCTGTTTTGTTTTATTATTTATTTTCTTAATGAAATAAAATGTGAGTGTTTTCCTTTTTTCTTTCACACTTATGTTTTTTCTGTTCGGCATGCTTTTATAGAACAAAAGGTGGACTGGTTTACATTTTGGTGCACTGTGAATGTTGTAACATTAATATTTATACAATATACTTTTTAAGACCATTCAAATATTCAGAATAACTTACCCATCGGGTGTTAGTGGGTTAGGGCTGGACCTCATCACATGAGCGCTTCTTGATGGTGGCTTTGACATTTGTGGCTGGAAGAGGTCATCTGTAAGACTGACCCCTGTGGCCTGAGCCAATGGAATGGCAGTACGAGATCCGGATCGGCTTGGTGGCAAAGACTTACGCACTTCTGAAACAGAGAATGAAAGTGAGAAAATTATTCAAGTGAAAGACAGTTTTCTTTACTTGTTTACAAAGATTTTAAGGGATTGGAAGAGGTTCCAGGAATTCATTTGTGAACATTGGATGGAAAACAAAAACAACAAAAAACAAAAAATCAAAAATAGGAACAACTTTCTTCGATACTTGATATCCTAAAAGGTGGAGGACTAAAAATTATAAAGTGGACACACGTAAGTTGCACTCTGATCAACAATCATAGGCCAATGAAATACTTACCATGGTGTATACTTGGAAGATTTGGAGAGGATATTTGATCAGATTTTGGAGGATCATTATCTTCAATTAATCCCAGAGGCATTACAAAAAAACTCACTGACATTGTTGACTAAAATGTTGGATTGTAAACAGTTTGGTGATTTATTAAATTAAATATAATTATCTGATTATCTGAAATAGTTTTACAAACTTGCTTCTTTGTCACTTTCATCACAATGCTGAGAGCTATTCAACTATTTCCGTTGATATGGGTCTAATCCCAAATTGAATACATTGTAGATCCGTAACTTAAGCCAGTCTGTGCAAAGTTGTGATAAATCCTGTCATATCCAGACAATAAGAAAGCGAATCCTGTCAGGAACTAATCAAAGCAAGTTGTCTGGAACCATTGAAGCAGCTTCAAATATTGAATATTTTAAATTTGAACATGGAAAAAAAGGTAAATTTTAAATTAATTTGAAGAGCAACTGAACACTGGCAATGTGTATCTTTTTAAAGGTAACACTATTAAAGAGACCAATACTGAAACTGTTATATTGGCGTAAAGTTATTAAGTCAGTCAAACAGCAATCTGGCTAGTTCTCTATCTTTCGCTCAACTGGCCAGTTATTACTGTATCATTGATTAAATGATTGATTGATGTTTGACGCCATGCTTAACTCCAAGGGTATTCCTCTTTTATGAAGGTGATATACTCCATTAGTAAATGACCACACAACTATAAACTGTGGCTACTGAACTGTGCTACATGTAGTCCACTGCTAAGTAAACAATATGCTTAAAACAAACTGCCTTTAGTCCGAGGGCTTTATGAAAATACGGCAGAAAATGCAACTTATATTTCCAAAAATCAATCACTCTGGCTCCGCCTACAGTTATTATTAGAATATTACATACAAGTACATGTATGTATCACTCTGAGCCTTGGATATTAATTTTCAACAAGTTGATCATAGCTTTCCTCTGTACTTTTTGGTTGAACTTGTTCTTAGAGTTATTTCGAATACAAATAAATCATATGCACTAAAAAATTAAAGTTAAATCCTGCCAGAGATCGAATTTGTCTGCAGTCTTCATTGCCAATATGAGGCATGCAACTGTAAACCATGGAGTCATAGGTTGTCAATAGCGAGCAACTTTTCAAGTAAAGCTTTTTGACCATCATCCTTCTGTTATTGGATACCAACTTTTATATCGGTAACAATACCCATGTCTGCTTGAACAGATTCCAAGTCTGTAACCAGGCAATTAACATTTCCACTGATCGCCGTCAACTTTCTAATTAATGTTTTAGTGGCTGCTAATTAGGTGCTTTTATTTCTTGGTGTGTAACTTTACGGACATGGTGGCATGAATAATTGACATCAATCTTTGTAAATGAATTGAGTAAACCAAAGTCACGCACCTACAGAAAGACTACAAGCTAAACGTTAGAAACTTAATGTCTGGTGTTTAATGCCATACTTATGGATAATTTACTCACATGATAAGGGTGTCTACTGCTTATATTTTTTACCTAAGAGCAACATGACTAGAAAATATTAAAATGAAGAAGAGTTTTAAAAAATTCCATAATATATGTTTCAAATAGCTTACACAATGGGTGGCTAGTGTGGGAGAGAAGTTTGCTCAGTTTGTTTTCATTGGATACACAGTTTTTTTTTTATAAGATTTCAACGTCATAATCATTAATTTTTTTTTAATTATACGACGACGGTTGGTCCATTTCTTACTCTCTATATTTATTTAAACCAGGTGGAAGCCTGGTAAAAACCACCCCCTGGATTGCCCAGGGTCATGTTGTCATATACTTGAGGTGTCCAGGGGGACTCAAACCTTTCAGCAGTACATGTAAGGATTGTTTTTGTTTGTTTGATTGGGGTTTAACGTCGTACTCAAAGGTATTTCCCTTATATGACGACGTGCCAGCC
>JAQQZZ010089891.1:0-17903 GCA_030265115.1 Mopalia vespertina
ATGCAGGAGATAGGAAAACTGTCAAAATTGGACAACCAGTTATTTGAAATGTGAAGCAAAATGACCATTTTGGACACCATACTTTTGATTTCTGGCTAAGCCCCTGATACACATATTCATCAATGGAGCTAGAACTAATGAAAACAACACTGTGGTGAGCCTAGGCTGCTGTTATAATCCCAATAACCTACATCAACACCTTGTCAATGACCTCATTAAAAAGCTCACTGAAAAAATCAATTGCAGGCCCAAATTTAACTACATGTATTTGTATTTACAATTTCGAATTTATTTTGTCCACTATCATAAACTTTGGATCTTAAACTTTAAACCAAAGGGATTAAAATTTTGTGTCCATTTCAATATTGTAAATCCATTCTAATTTGATCTGAAATCACTAGTATTATGACCATCATGATCTCAAATAATAACTTTGCTGACACCCCCATAAAGTAAACAGTGTGTGCTATGTTGGAAATTAATGTTCATCCATTGCTAAATAAAGACCTTTAAAGATCCTTGAAACATACTGCCCTTCCCCAGAGTGCCAAACATTTGGCTGACAATCTTTCTGTTGTAACTGGTGAAAAGTCAAATACAAATAACAAGTAAATGTTGGCCAGGCCATGTATTGATGTGTCACAAACAGGTAGAAGAGCTGCATATATACATGCTTAATAATAGCCCCTCAGAATGATACTATTAAATTGATAAACTAACATTTTACCTGTCAAACAAATCACCACTTTAGGTATCTGCCAAACAGATTAACTTTTCAGTTAAAATATGTTATATTAAAATCCAAGTTGAATCCTATTATATCCCCTTGCAACAAAATTTAACAAGTAGATGACACATAAAGGCTGAAATAACCCTTGCCTAGGTGCCTGAGTGCCATGATACTCCCAGACCTGCTTTTACCATAAAATCTCTAAGACAGAGGTAACACAGGTAAATTTTAACAACGAGTAAGTAAACAATTTTTGTGTTCATATTTTATTATCGAAACCCCAACCCTTTTTAAATGTCTAGTTAATCTGATGAATTTTATTTCACAAAATGTTTTGATATATTCAGGTACAGCATGCATAGTTTTATGCTTAAGAATAATTCATTTATATCACAGTGATGCAATCTAAAAGTAACTAGTGTACTGTGAAGTGTTTTCTCTTTGAAAATTAATGTCCCTCCATTGCTAAAGTCAGACAAAATGACTACGCTTCACAATAGTGCCCTTTGCTTCACAATAGTGCCCTTCGCTTCACAATAGTGCCCTTTGCTTCATAATAGTGCCCTTCATTTCACAATAGTGCCCTTTGCTTCATAATAGTGCCCTTCCCCAGAGGGTTAGTTTTTCAGAAGACACTATATACATAGTAATGTTACCTAAGCAATGAATATTTGTCCCTTAAGTTTAATAAACAAAAGAATATTAATCTTAATCTGAAACAAAACAATACATCGTTACCAAGAAGCCAACAGGATTAAAATCGGTTCTGAAAAGCTCATCATGTTTTGTTTGTCATAATTAGGCTGGGCCCGAACAGTGTTCAATTCAAAGGTTCACAAAAGGTCAACATCCCAGTTTCTAACAAATTTATTTGCTTGTTTGATTCAGGTTTAATGCCATACTTAAGGTTATTTCACTCATTTGAATGACTGAGTGTCTGCCCAATGGATGAACCGATGAAGGAAACCACACTAGACTTCACAGGCAGTAAACAATGACAAGACAGTATAATGATAAGACAGGACAATCACAAGACAGTTTAATGATAAGACAGGACAATCACAAGACAGTTTAATGATAAGACCGGACAATCACAAGACAGTATAATGATAAGACAAGACAATCACAAGACAGTTTAATAATAAGACAGGACAATCACAAGACAGTATAATGATAAGACAGGACAATCACAAGACAGTATAATGATATGACAGGACAATCACAAGACAGTATAATGATATGACAGGACAATCACAAGACAGTTTAATGATATGACAGGACAATCACAAGACAGTATAATGATATGACAGGACAATCACAAGACAGTATAATGATAGCACAGACAATCACAAGACGCAGTACAACATATTGGCTTATTGTAGCCCCTCAGATGTGAGACTTCCAGGGCAACAGGAAGCTCCCTCCAAAAGCCAGCGCTTCTAATAAAAAAACAGGAGATGTGGTCAACACAGAATGATGCAGAGACAAGGTAGCCCTGCAGAAGTTATATATTTTTTCTGCAGGTTGTGACTATGATCAATATAGAGTATGCTTTACAACAGATACCTGGATCTGAGAGAAGCCAAGCTGAAAATACTAACAACAGGCAGTCGGTATATACTCTGGCTTATCAGTGTAAATCTTCCGCCTTTACAAACCAACTAAGCTTTGGGAAGTGGCTCTGTGATTGGTCACTTTTACAAACCAATCAACCCCATTTGGTAGGCCCTATAGTGTCAGATCTCAATTGTGACAAACAAAACACGGAGAGCATTTTAGATATGCATGGTTTTAATCAGACTCCAATTAATTTACAATGTAATATCAGAGTCTAGAATTATTTACTTACTTTTTAGGGACAACTTCTGGAATAATAATTTGGTCTCCCCCACTTGTTGACAGTTTGCTACAATACAGTGGAAAGATAATAAATGAAAACACACAGCTCAATTTAAAAAAACAAATTAACCAGGGAGGTCCTAAACCATGTACAAATTGACCTATATGATCTGTGTTTTAAGGATTTATGTTGTTTTGAGATGTATATTTTCTGTTTCCAAATATCCTACGTGAATCGAGTTTTGTTCATTGATTAAGGCACCAAATATTAGAATTATCTGAAGTTATTAAAAAATTAATTAGATTCATTTTAATTATCAGTAGTACTGTAGATTACCTATATTCCTCCAGAAATATAATGGTTCATTATTTCTCAAATTTAATCTGAGGAAAGAAGGATTTCATTAAAACAAGAAATAAAAACAAACCAACTAAAAGTTAAATATAATACCATATTAAAATGCATACCCTTAAATTACTCCTGAGAGTTTGCAACTCACCACATTTCATTGTTAATCTTGTCGTCATTATTGTTTTGGACGTCTCTTTTATTAAAATTTGCTGCGGTATATACATTGGATCCATATCCTAGGATTTGAGGGCCATATGATGCCTGGTAACATGGATTGCAAAATGGTAAACCTTTATGCTGCAACAGACAAAAACACAAATAGTCATTACAATAAGTAGACAAACAAGTACGACATAAGCATAGAACAGGGCTCATCTCAATTTCAAGTTTTTGTGAAAAAATATATTGTTTTGTTTATGCTTTGTATTAAATTAATAAAAAACACATCTCCCTAGCTACTCTTTATAAGCGTTTACTATATGATCTTTCATCCCACTCAGCCCATTCAGCCGTTAAATACAATCATAAAATTCTGAAGATGTATAAAATTATTAAGGTGATTTTAAAAAGTAATTTATGTCACAATATTAATGTGACGTCATACTCTATGCGATTTGTTGTTGATTTCTGTTTCCATAGTGGCATCATGTCAACTTGACACCACAACATCCTGATTGGATAAAATCACATAAATAATGGTGTAAATCTTGAATTTTATGATTGTATTCACTTGAGAAAGGCCCTGGGCAGGTGGGCGGAGAGCTCGTATAGTAAATGCATATGTCGAGTAGCTCAGCAGTTAAGTAGCTCAAGTATATTGTTATTATATAAAATACTTTTTTATGGATGACAACTTCTATTTATTCCAAAGCAATGATTCAAAACAGATACCAGCACCATTACCAAGCAAAGAATAGTGTACAATAAGATGACATCCTGTTCATTTCTACACTGATATCTGTCAGAATATTTTCTGAAGACAGTTATCAAGCAGCATTAAACTTTAACCCTGTAGGGGCTTCAGGGGGTGCAGTACATGATATGATGTTTTATTTGAAGCATTTTTTTACTGATAAAAACAAATGTTGCATATATGCAACAAGGGGTACTACCGGGTTAAACATATTGAATAATGTAACAATGAATTAATCAAAACTTCAACTATACAGTATGGAGCCATTATTTCTCTGACAGTTTAAAAATATTCTGATGTTCACTGCAAAAACAGTAAAAAAAAGAATGGCTTATTTGTTTGATCAAGACTGTATGCCGTATTTCACTCATTTTACAGCGTTCCTGATTCCAACAGGTGAAGAACATCCCCCTCAATGCACCTGGCAACAAACATGGACAACACAGGACTATCACAGGACATAAGACAAGGACATCACTTAGCTCTGAGAGCACCAGAGAAATGGGAAGCGATCCCAACCACAAAAAAGTAGCCTTTGTTAGGTGTCAACAGTGATAAGACATTTTAGACATTTAGTTTATTTTATAGTTGAGACACAAATTTCGGTTTATATGAACAGATTAATAAAAATCTTTAGATCTTTGAAATCTTTAAGCTGTATATTTTAGTGCTAGTCTTAATTCAGTTTCCAATAGTGCCAACGTCAAACAGACATCTGTTGAAAAGTTATCAAAACAGGTTCATCCTGGAGTATAGAATAACTGATTCCTCACAGAGCCCTTAGGGGATTTCACGGAACAACAACTTCAGACTCGCTTTATAACCCAATTCCCTTGGAAAACCCTTTATAATGAGATCATCAAATCTGCACCTTGGCATGTGTGGAAATCTCAGAGTGTCTTTATCGATTTTTCAACCAATAAATTAACTCTCAAACATGTTGACGTAAAAACTTAGATAAAATGTATGTATAACTGTATGTTTCTATTTGCATGAGACCGAGTGTTATCTTTTTGAAACACTTAGCTTGTTATTTGGCCAATGCCATGATTAATTGGTATAATGTGTCAACCCACATCATGGGTAGCTAAAGAATTTGTAGAAAGATTGCACTAGAATGGCCCAGCTTCAAAAGCTTTCCTTGTTCAGTTGAATATATCTCACCACTTTTTTCTTGTTTTCAAAGCCAGGGAAATGTGTTTATTTTGACATGATGTTACCATTAAATAAGTTGACGGCCTACATGTAGTCCATGGTCCAGTAAATGAAATCCATCATATCTGACCCATGAAGAGCAGGCCTGTAGAATGATCAAATCCAGCATCCCTATAGGGCCAAAGTCTGTAAAGCCATAGCTTATCAGAGCTCTCATTTTTTTTATTGACGCCCAACTTATTTGGTACACATATTCTAGAGAACAGGACATCAAAACTTGTTCATATAATCTACTTGCAGGACTACCAATATCTGCCCTGCATGAGCTGGAAAATTGTACGGCATTGAAAAGTTGTAAAAGTGAAAACACACAATAACATTGAACATCAGTTTACTGTATCATGGACAACTGTTTACGGATCTAACAAACTGCAAGGATCAATCTTTCAAACAACAAAAAGCATTTTCTTGTTTAACATAACATTGTTTGCTTGCTCATACTCAAGGGTATTTCACTTATATGACAACAGATTGTCCACTTCACACTGTTCCTTGTTTAATTACGGTGGATTAAATTAAGTATCTCCAGGTTCATTCAGACCAAAGAATAAATATAATATTTCCAGATGATTCCTTTCCAAAGATGTAACATGGTATCTCCACATTCTTTCTGAGAAAAGATTCAATTTAAAACGTCCAAAATCTTCCTGGCCTATTTAATATAGTATACTACAAACAATATCTTTACATCCTTCCTGGCAAACAATACATCTAAACCACTTATTATTTAAGAACATCTCAACATCCTCTCAGACCAAAGAATGTCTAGCTCATTGTTGAACAAAGAATGTCTCTAGATCCTTGCTGACAAAACATAATCAAGAAATCTTTCATGTCCAAAGCCCTTTTTAACGTCTCTAAAATTTTATCAAACAATTTCTTAACATTCTTCCAGGCCAAAGAAATCTAGTTTCAGCTGGAGTACAGAATTGCTTTACATTCTTCTTTACCAAATCCTTCCTGACCAAATGAAACATCTGAAGCAAGTTCTTTGGGCATTTATTCCATGTCAAAGCATACAATTAATTTATGATCATCATTTCTAATATCTATTATTTATATAGAAAATTACATGAGCACAGATTCTTCTTCACAAAGAATGTCCTGAGTACCAAAATTACTATAAATCCTTCTTGGTTAAATAATGTCTCCAGAATCTTCAAATCATTTCTGACCAAATACAGCCTCTAGATCAAGTTGTCTGGAAAAAAATCCAGCCAACTCAAACACTTAATTTTTAATCATGCATTTTATATACAAATTATTTATGATATATGAAATGTTATGAAAATAGATTCTTCATCACACAAATTGATTTTTCTTTATCTTTCCTAAAAAATGAATGTTTCCAGATACATCTTGATAAAAGAATGTTTTCTAAATCCTTCCTGCCTGAAGATAGTCTCTGGGCCCTTTCTGACCTAATAAGATTGTTTAGATCCTTCCTGCTCAATGGATGTGTCTAACCTATTCCTGCTCCAATGATGTTCCTCGATCCTCCTTCCAGATTAAAAAAAATGTCCTTACATAGTTCATGCAGTCTTTCTACATCAAGCCTAGGCCAAGAATGCATACTGATCCTTCTGAAGCAAAGAATGTATCTAAATAATTTAAATCAAAGAATGTCTATGAATCCCTCTTGCTAAAAGAATGTATCTGGATCCTTCCTAAATCCCTTTTAGTCAACGGATATCTGAACCTTTTGTGGCCAAAGAATGTCTCTAAATCCTACCAAAGAATTTTCTAGATCTTTTTTGCCAAAAACAAATCTAAATCCTTCTAGATCAAAGAATGTCTTTAGATCCTTCCTGGACAAAGAATGTTTCGTAACACTTACACAAATCCTTGATGACCAAAGATTTCTTTACATCTTTCTTGTCCAAAGAAAGTTTGTTAATCCTTCCTGACCAAAGATCTAGCTCCTTTTTGGACAAAGAATATCTCATACCCATTTCTGACTATAGAATTATCCTGAACAAAAAAAACAGTAAATGCATCTAATGGAATAATGCAATAGTTTGAGGCCATACAGACAGAATTGAACCCGTGAATGGTACATCAAGGTAGGATAAGTAGTCCACGGCCAAGGTATCCTAATGTATGGAAACTGAAGCAAAACATCAATACAGTCTGTACACTAAAGATATAATAATATTGTTTTTAAATCAATCACATACCCAGATCTTAAAGATTCGTTCAATAAATGGCACAGCTAAGACCCAGTTTAAACAATGTGACATCTTGACCACTCTCCAAATCTTATCCTCGAGATTAAAACTCTGTGACTGGTCACCAACATAAAAACCCTATCTGTGATGCTTCACCTATTTTAAATGGATGTGTTGGTGTGTACCGAAATGTGTGCGGGTCTGCTGAAATCCACAGTTGTCAGGCTGGGATATTGTTCATTATAAAGGGTCAGGCTGATTCACCATCTGCCACTGAAGAAATGTTCTCCAATAGATCAAATCAAGATTACCGAATCGCATCCCTAGGTAATGGCTGAGAAAGCTATCAAACTGTGGACATGCAGTGTTAGTCACCTTTATTACTGTACCATGAGAAATAGCTGGAGAGTTTTAGTCATCACTGTGCAACACCTTGACCAAGCTCAGAACCATTTTCTATTTACTATCGGTGAATTCTAAGAACTGTAAATACCTTTTTTCTAGACTCTTCAACACCTTGCCTATATAACAAGTTATCTTATTTTTTAATTCACCATTATTAATAATGACCTATGTAAGTTATCTTATAAATTATAATTTAATTTCTGGAATGTCTCCAAAACGGACAAATTAATATGCATATTGACATCTAAACACTCAACAAATCATGTGAGTCTAGGAGACAAGAAATGTATTTACTACTGTTCCAATTTTGCACATTTATATAAACAATATTTAGCTTTTTAAAAAAATATTTAGCTTCTTTACATTAATAATAAACAAAAAAGATCTTGAATAATTTGTATACAATAAATATATAATGTACTAAAAATAAAGACATTAATCTGAAATAAAGTTCTTGTTAATATTTATGATTTACTGAATAATGAAGAGAATGTAAATATAGTCTTCACAAAGGTTGTCTAAGACCAGAAAAAAAACGATTTGGAATTTTATGCCAGAATAAATATTGGGTAAGACAGAACTCAGGAATCCAGAGTACCTGTTACAGGTCAGTTGGTTTATAGTCAAGAGCTGAACAATATAAAGTGCCTCTCAGGTAGTAAATTCATATTTTAATACGCTAAATATTAGCACACCTAGAAAACTTCAGGATGAAAAATTTTGAAAAGATTTCGCCATTGCAAGGAAGGTGTGTCTGTATTAGCGGGTAGACGCCCTAACACACAGATTCAACAGGACATGGAATTCTATACATAAACCACATAGATATATAGGTGAGTAACAAAGCCACTAAGTCTGTAAAGCTGATATGGTATCACTATCATATTACATCTTCCTTGAGTGGGTAATGTCCTCCAAAAATATAGGTAAAAACATGTATAACATACATGTAACTGTCCATGCTAACAATATAGTTAATATTTTAAAAGATGTATGAACTATATAAAAAGTAATAGTTAAACTTATTTCAGATGATATGAAATATTTGTTAGCATTTAGCAATTCAATGATAATATATATCATTATTTATGACATTTACTGAAAATCATCCTAGATTATGAACTACAAATTGTAGGAACTAATATGTAATCAAACCTGTTATAGAAGCTGTCAAATTCATTATTATAATCACATTTTGATAGTTTTTGACAAGATCATGACATTACTATTAAAGATTATGAGCAACTGATTTACCAATACAGAAAAGAGAATAGGACTAATAGAACATTACTTGTGGACAGTCAAACAATGTACTATAGTATATGTCTACATACAGTTGCTGAATGGTAACATGTATATATATTGAACAGCTAGTTGGTTTACATATTCTTGTATATTTTTTATTCCATTTGTTTAATCGGGTGTATTTGTTTGTCATCTTTTTTAAAATAACGCAGTATATGCACGCTGAATGAAACTGCCAAAATGAAACCACCCTGTATATCACCTTCCACAAAGCATCGGACAGGACCAAGCAAAAGAACCTAATCGTTTTTGGGGTTTTTCACTATGCTATATCGCATCTTTAGTTTCCTAAAATAAAGGAGGATCAAATCTTCCAAAACTATTGCCTATAGTAATGATGTTAACAAATGGAATGGTCTAATATTAAATGGTAAGTATGACTTAAGTAGGTCCAACCAACTTTAGCACAATTTCAATGATGCAAAATGTTGATTTTTTTTCTTGAAGTATCCTCTTTAAATGCAGCAGCTTTTATACTTATAATTATAGCAAAGACAGTTTGGTAAATATGTAACTATCACATTGATATGTTTCTTTGTTTGTTTGATTCAGGTTTAACTCCATACTTAAGGTCATTTCACTCATATGACGGCATGCCAGGCCAATGGGTGAAGGAGTTTAGCCCCGACATGGCTGGCAACAAACAAAAATATCACAGGACAATACAAAGACATCACAAACATATCAGCTCCCCTTTAGCTCAGAAAGCACCAGGGCAACAGGAAGCTTCCTCTATATACAATGTATACGATGTAATTGTGTCAATGAGTAAGTAATACTAACTAAGCTATTAGTATAAGTACTATTTATTGATGGAAATATATGTATCCTGCAGATCCAGATATATTAGTCATTTTATAGATAACAGAGAGAACATGGAAATAATCTATTGCTATACAGAAGTCTGACATTTACAGCCTCCAAACCAAAGAACTGTGAAATAAAAGCCCTCAATATAATCATAAGCGGTATTTGCCATTTGGGCTATGGTTGTCATATGCCTTTATTACATGAATATATGGTGCATTGACCGCGGTATAAAAGGAGCATTTGACTTGGACCTGATAATAAAAACAGAAATATTTTTTTCTATTCTGGCTTGTGACTGCGATATCTACATAATATATAAATGTAACATGTTGTCATATAATATATGCTGAAAAATCTCAAAATTACGCACTTAAAGGAAAATTTCATAAATGCGACCAGGTACTTGTTAACTGGAAATATCGGTAAAAACTCTCAAAATGACTATTGACTAGCCTACTCTACAACTCTTCCTCAGCAAATCAATTCAACACCTGCAAAATATACCAATTTCAGTATCTTTCATAGAAATTTGTGAGTGATTACCTCAGCATGCTGACCAGGGATTAATACTTTGTTACACCTCTCACAGCTCAGACAACTAGGATGCCAGTCTTCCCCCAGGGATGTCTTCCTCTCAGCTGAAAAACAAATAGAGTCAAGTTCATTGATAACCTGAATACAAGTAAGGTAGGCAGCTTGAATACACGTCCATGTTAAAAGAGGGGATGTGGGGAGAGGGAGCCTTGAGGGATAAAAATAGACCTTGGTGTAATTATTATCACATTTGGAATAGTTTCAAATAGTCCTTCTGTCCCCCAAAACTTTATCTCCCTTACAAATTTTTTACCATGACCTAATGCTTTCCATATAAACTCTTTAAAACTTTAAAGTAGTTTTACTAAATAGTCCGCCATTGGTGGAGAATTATAATATATCTGAAAGAAAGAAAGAAAGCTTAATGTTGAATGCATTACCTAATGATGTATATATTAGCCAACTATATCCGTGGCAGGGGTGTATAGTTTTGGGCACACATGGTGGTACCTATAGAACTGATGAAACAGGTATTTTAACTCTGTTTACTCACGCCCGTCTACATTTCCGTTGAATAAACAACAGACATCGATATGTTTGGCTATAGCAAAGTTTAACAAAAGCAATACAAGTCAGATAAGTTTTCTCCGTATTTGAAATATAGATTTGAGGATATCAACTTGCTGTGAAGAAACAACTATGAGCAGAAATATGTGTTGGATTTCTGTTTGATGATCAGAACCAGAAATATATTTTTTACTTTAGAAAAACGTAACCTAAACACTCGGAACGTCTAGGGAAATTTGTTAATTGCTGGAATGTGTTAATTATTTTCCCTTCCAGCTGTGGTTGTACTCTTATTACACTCTGTGCATAAGTTTAGAATGTAGATTGATTTTTATATATCAATAGAACGAATCTTACAACATTTAGCAGTTACCAAAGAAAAGCAATTACTTATACCAATCCTTCTCCAAATTTCTTTAATAAGAAGAATACGAAAAAAAAGTGTATAATTTTCTTTCTTTTTTGTTTCTCTCCCTTTTCTTAAGTATTTATGGTAATTATTCTTGTGTACTAGTTGGTGAATAATATAGCTGTGGATAATAATAAAAGGCTGTGAAAAAAGACTTTGGATGACTTGTTCAAACAAGCAAGGAGGTCACAAGAGTCTAACAATAGAGAAACACAGATAACAATAGAAATACTGGTATAGGTTTATTATTACAGTCGATCAAGTGTCAAAACTTCAAGGATTCGTAGGATGTTTTGAGGGGTCAAATATACTAGGCACCTCAAAATCAATAACAGATTATTTTATTTGAAAAATATTAAATATTTTCTTTTTCAACAGACTCTAAATATTCAACATTTGACCAATTAACTCATAGCTGTCAGTATCTTTTGTTGGGTTAATTTCGATTTTTCATTATATCCTTTGAGTTATTATGTTTATTCTGAGATATAGTATACAATATCGCTATATCCCAGGTTTAGTTACAATTGATTCACTGACTATCTATGTGTGTTACATATATTCATCACATATTTTCCATCCTATGTTAATTGTTATATCTTCTCTCCAGATGTATTTTGGTTATCAATAGCAACTTGAGATTAAGATGCAAACATAAACCGGTCTATGAGAGTTTATCTATAAAACATGATAGGATTTACTGATGTTAATTGACATGCCTGTGCCAGTGTGATTAATTTGTTGAAACAAAATGTACAAATGAAGAAGCTTTATATTGACGAAGAAAACCATAAGTCAGTTTCATTAAAATGTCCCAATTAATGAGATCAGCTTTTATTTGCTAAATTTTAAATGACGTTATTTATATAAAATAAAGTTTCATTAAGTGCTTAAAACAGGTTTTGAGAAGTAAAAAAATATAGGGAAATCAACATTACTGGACAAGAGGGCCTTTGTATTCATAGATTATGATATTAAAAGGTTTAGTTAGTCACTCTATTTCTTCACAGGATTAAGTTTAATCCATTATTAAGGCATTTACAGTTAACCTTCTGCAGAACTTAATAACAGTTTTAGGACACAAATTATGTTCTTTTTTTTATGATTATGTAATTAAGTATATTATTTATGTTTTTGGGATAACAATATTTTTGTAGGTTTTGGTTTCATTTTGTGGCTAATTTTATCAATAAAATTAAATGTGTATTGTTTATAAAAAAATTGCTATTTCAAGGACATAAAAATACTTAAGTTATTCTTTTCTTCAAATGATGGTACTTGTTATCACACTATTTTTCACATAGATACAATTTATTACTTTATTTATTACCAACCTTATGGAGGTGTCAAGCTAAAGCAACATAGACAAACTATAGACACATTTGTGGCTATCACATATCTATTTTAAAGGCTCTGCTATTATAGTATATAGTATTGTTGTTTCTTATAAATATGCATTTGATTACACAATAGAAGGACTGTTATATATGTAATATAAGCCAGAGATAATAACTGCAACTAAACACTGAAGTCAGCTATATATGTTAGCTAGTATACTCCAAACATAGGTTATGACCTTTAAGTGTCTGTGTATATATCACCTATAATGTACTGACTGACGACCAAATCATCTCATGTTCAGCTATTGCAAATTTAATCAATAAACAGAATAAATAACACCAATTTCACCTGAGACTGATTACTCAATACATGATCAATACACGAAACACTGGCATGCAGGTCACGGCAGTTTACTGCTCTTGTTTTTAACATATAACCCGTAAATGTTAGTGAGCGATAGATCAGTCTGACAATTCAACTGTCAGTAGTCCCATTTATTTTACTGTACTGTATATCATATACAACAGCGCGAGTCTCTGCATTCTGTTATCATCTTTCAAACATTTGAGAAAGTCATTATTAGAACCTCAAAATGGTTGTGTGGATGGGAGGTGTATAACAATATACAAATTAACTAAATATTGAACAGTGTATTTTATTTTAAGCCAAGACCTTCAGATATAATATATATATTGTCAGAATTCAACAATGTTGCCATTCGAATAGAGCTTGCAACAAAGTATACTTGTCAAACGTATACATATATAGACATTACGTTTTAGATAAACTATGACAACATTGTTTTGTCTATAGTCAATAAAGCGTAAGACTGCATTGATAATACCTGGATCTGGTTTTGTCATATTATTCTGGATGCTGTTAGAATTTCGTTTTTAATTTTTTTTTTCCCCGTTTGAAACTTTTGCTTTTTACCAGGTAGATGTGAATACGTATCTTATATATACACTTGTATATATAGTCAATAGTTGCGAAAATACGTATCTTATAGACTTGTATACATATATAGTCAAAGATTTTTTATTAAGAGGACTTCATTTCAGTGAAGGTGTGGATACCAACAGAACACCTGTTAAAACGGGCCGATTTACAGTGACAGCTATACATCAATAGTTGAACGTATTTACATAAATAATAATATTCCACTCTAGTGTATGAACTTGAAGTCTTATTTATCATATTCACAGCAGCCCAAACATTAAAAAAGGAGAAACTGTCGGGTTCTATATGGCATTACAATGTATATTTTAATCCCAGATTCTATATTAGCGGTAAATTCACGATGTCCTTCACACGTTTAAAAGTCTTTTAGAAAAGCGCGTTGTGCCAATCATGCATGCCATCAATCTATTATGAGGTTTGAGATTACTCCTGTACCTAACTCCTGTACCTAACTCACAGCATAGGTTCGTAAGTTTAAAGCAAACATGACTGATAATATATTACACTTTTTAAAAATTTACTCACCGAAGAACACTGGCTTTCCACAACGGCGACAGAAGCTAGATTTGCCATTCACAGGCATGTTTTGTACGCGGGGCTCAAGGTTAGTTTGTCCTGTCCGATGCCTGCCTCGCCGACCACTGCAACGTCCCGAGGTGTCTATCAGATGTGACCGACGATCAGTGGCAGAGAAAAACCACCACAATTGATACCGTAAATATCCTACCCAAAACAGCGTCAAACTGTTTTTGATTCAATAAGTCGGCCTACTGACTGTGACTGTTTTGAATTCCTACATTGAACTAAATACGAGTTCATATATCCTAAAAGGTTGTCCTTTGTCGAGTTTTACTTGGGTAACTTAGGCTATTATTTTAGGACAGATGTAATCCTATATGTCACCTGCATGACATCGCGTGTTATTTTACATCTCTCTCGATCAGCGTATAAACATTCTATTCCTTATAAAACGAAAACACTACCTCGTGCGTCCCATATATAGGCGATTTCCTGCCGAGTATAGCCTTTATACAATAGGTCGTCACACTTTTTGGTTGTGTTTCTGAGTGACTGAGTATATCGACCGTGGTTCAGTGGATCGGACTACTGATTCTCCTTCTATGTAGACTAATGGTCCACTGGTTCGATTCACTCTGTCGACCGCATGCATGTATATATGAGTGAAGGGGTTTTTAAAGAGGTTTCCACGGTATTTAAGTTAGGTAGAGTGTGAATTGGAAAATCTGTCGTCATCGAAGTATGTGGAATACCCTGAAGTACGAAGGTAAACCCCACCCACCCAAACAAACAATAACTATTAGTTTTATATATAGTGTTTCACACATTGAAGTTGACTTCATTATTTGACTACTTGCATACATGGTCCAAGCAGAAAATAAAAATGCAGGGTGTTCATACGTAGGTATTAACACTTGCATGTGCATGGTGGCAATTTAAACGTTAGTCTATATACCTGTCTTTCTGTCTTCACAAGGCATCGATCAAAATGCAAGACCAGACTTACACATTTCCACCCTTGCCTCCACTCATAAGGACAACGTGGCAAAAATTTAATTGGACTATCGTAGAAACGAGCAGCCAATCTGAGAATGTCGTTTACCAATCACGTGTCTGCCTGTCGATATAACAAGCAAGCATATGGCTCACTGTCAATTAACGAGTATGTGATTATTTTAGGACCAGTTATAATGGGGCTATCAAGTTTTTGGGGAATAAAACTCTTCAAACGTTGTATACTTCGCACTGGGTTTGAACTGCGAACCAGGTAAAGGGTCTAAAAAAGACAAACAAAATCCTTTTATATTCCAATATGACCAACATAGTCCCCAAGTTGCTAGTCTCCTTACAGGAATATCAAAATCTTGTATACCTAAAATGTCTACTCCTCTCTCACAAAGACCCATTATAGAGTGCAGGATGAACAAAAATCTAAAGGACCTATGCTGGTTTATGCGAAACTTCCCTCTGTATCAGACAGGTTGTAGCACTCGTTCTCTTTAGCGGATGTATTCATCGGTTAATTTCTATTTCTCCAAAGTATCAGTTTGTTGATTGATTTATTCTTAACCCATACGGAATATCATGTTTGCTACATATTTATCACATATGTACCTTGTTCTCTTGAGATTGCTTTTAGAAATATATTAACCATAACAACTCCGGATTAATATCTATTTAGAAACTTGTATTTTTAATTACTCGCAATCCCTGTGCCATGCAGTGTGCAATTATTTTAGAAATACAAATGCTCCCTTATCGGTGGGTGTAAACTTCGCAAAGCAGCATCTTCCCTAGGCAAGGTGGAAAAGAAGATCATCGTATTTCAAGCATCTTTTCAATCCCTACCTTGCCTTCAAGGACGGACAATCTCGAGTTAACTAGAGCCTACCAAAGAAAGCTACTCTTGAGTGACATCTATTCACCCCACGCAACAAGATTGGAAAAAGTAAGAGGTGGTCTAAACACAAAACAAAGAAAATATAGGCTATACATGTAGATACACGAATGCATGCACGAGCTTAGCCCCATTCATCTTCCCATATATTGCAAGGGTCAAAATGTGTAAGACGAGACTTCCACATTACTACCCTTGCTGTAATTCGAGGCAAAAACGTGGCAAAATTGTGACTATATTGTAGAAAAAAACAGCCAATCAGAAAGTCGTTTACACATCGAAGTCGACAACAAACAACAATATTATGAAAAATATAATCTTACCGCATTTGGTAGACCTGTGGTATTCGCCTGATAATCTTTTAAGTATTTCGGAGAGCTTATAGCTAGTTACAGCTTCGCTCTTTCTCGGCAAACAGCAGAATGAGAAATTAAACGAGGAGTCAAACTGTGAGAAACTCCAACAAGAGCAAAGCGGAAGCAATAAAATATCTCTGTCTCCCTTCACTACTTTATCACTATGTACATTTTACATTTGGTGTAATTGCTGAGATATGGTACACTTTAACATTAAACCCAATCCCCATGTAAAAGTTAAACAAACAATTTCTCTGACGTTACAAAAGTTATTCTGGCCGTTACACAAGGTATGAAAGGGGGAGAGGCTTAATGCGACATTCTTCTTTACGCCTTGCATCGGAAAGATGGGTATATGCATATGAAGCACGTTACTAATGGCTTTACGAGAGCCGTTTTTTCTTTCTTAGAGTGTATGGTGTATATTTGAAGCACGTTAATGGCTTTACGAGAGCCCTTTTTTCTAAGTGTAGGCCTATAGGGTGTATTTATAGGGTGTATTTATACGAAGCACGTTGTTGGAGAAAGAACAAAAAGTTTTGTGTTTGCAAGAAAAAAATGAGAATTATAGATAACAAACATCACAATTCTGGGTTAGGATTTGAAGATGAACTATTTGTTTCACACGGACATGTGAGATTTATTTATTTTATGTGATTAGTGGATTAGAATCGGTTAAATTTCACCACGGTACAAGCTTGGTTGACCCCGGCCGTCAGTGTCCAAACGGACGCGAGTTCGTCATTCACTAATGATCAAACGTGGGCTGCAATGACTGCCATGCCTGCATATACCATGCACATATAAAATATAAAATGGCTCTCGTAGTCATTAGTTATGTGCTTCATATGCATATACCCTGCACTTAAAAAAATGGCTCTCGTAAAGTCATTAGTAACGAGCTTCATATGCATATACCATGCACTCTTAAAAAAAATGGCTCTCGTAGTCATTAGTAACGTGCTTCATATGCATATACCCTACACTCTTCGAAAAATGGCTCTCGTAAAGTCATTAGTAACGAGCTTCATATGTATATATAGCGGCGATAAATAAAAATTCAACATATCCCATTTTCGTTAGTCTGCACAAAACACTTTTTCGACACATTTCCGTCCGGCCAATCTCATAGCAAGACAGACTGTCCGTCTAGCATGGCGGGAAATAGAGAATATGGGAATGCCATTGCCGTAAATTTAGAATTTACCGAAAGTCGCGAGAAATTATGGCAAACAATAAAAAAAAAATGGCAAGTCAAAGTTCGAGTTCTTCAATGATTCACGATAAACCTTAAAAAGCGATTTTTTTTTTCAGGGTATTTTTAACACAGCTTGTGTTTTGTACGATAAAATAAAAATGTGCAAAGTGCGCCAATCAAGCTACGTCAATAGGCTACACCCCCATGCGTTGATGACACAAACGCAGATTGTACGTGCAAAATGTATGGCATTTGTACCCGATAGCATGCATGTGCTTGAACAAAGCTTTTATTTTTGTGAGTACAATATGTAACGGGGCGCCCCGAGGTCAGGTGCGGGCGTACCCGATACTTAAGAAATAATTTAAACACAAAGAGTTCGGGA